>VXBP01010746.1:1059426-1275906 GCA_013400115.1 Rhinopomastus cyanomelas
CTCCTTCCCTCGCACCCCCGGCGCCTCCCGCTCTGCTACATGCAAGCCGCGGGCTCGCACCGGGGCCAGCACGCCCGGGACTCCCCCGCACCGCCGGCACCCGCACCGTGAGTACCGGCCACCGGGGCCGCCCTGCCACACGCAAACTTTGCAGGGCAAGTTTCTCCCCCCGCGCCCTTTCCCCCTTCGCCCTCCCCAGCTCCGGGGAAGCCGTGCGGCTCGGCGGCGNGCTGGGGACGAGTTCGGCGTGGGGGGGGGGGGGGGCCCGACCGGACCCAGGGAGCAGCACAGATCTCTCGTTCGGAAATAGACAGGATTATTTTTTAAAAACTCTTATCATTTTCTTTTTTATCTCATTTTTTTCTGGTGGGGCAGAGCGGGGAGTTATTTCTTCGCGTCCCTCCGCGGCGCTCAGGACCTCGCCCTCTCTCCCTCTCCCCACGGTCGCTCTAAGCAGCGACAATTTCATTTCCCAGCGGCTGTGCAAAACAAAAACTTTTCTTTTTTTTTTTTCCCCAAAGGAAATAAGCACCCACCCACCCAAGGTTTGCTGGGGTATTTTGTTGGGTTTGGTGTTTTTTGCTTTATTTTGGTTTTTCTTTTTTTCCAGACACAAACTCAAAGTGTTTTATTTTGGAATAAAAGTATTTGCAAAAAAACCCAAAACCAAACCAACAACAACAAAAAAACCCCCACAACCCGAAACCCCACAACAAACCAACCCTCCGGGTTTTCTGTGCTCTCAAGGAGCACCGAGTCGCTGCTTGTTTTATTGACCCCGAAGCTTTCATTTTTGCAACCCCGGGCAAACTTTAGTATGAGCAAGTACCAGAAACGCACCATCCCCTCTCGAAGACCGAATTCTGATTGAATTCTTTTTTTTAGTTAAGCCGCTAAGCTTAATTTTAGACGTGGCTGAAGTTTGTCCGACATCCTCATCTCTCTTCTCGGGTCCTTCATCCCTAAAAGATTGCTGCCCTTGCCCCCGGCTGCTCGCAGGTAGGAAGCAAACGACTGGCTCTCCCATGCCGCGTTGGTCTGGTTTTATTATTGCGGATAAAACCGTTGTAGAGAGGCGGTTAAAATTGTCAGCGTTATTCAACGAATGAGCTAAAATTACTCCCCATGTGAGTGGCGTCGCTTGGCAGGGCAGAAGAGGTGAAAAGAATTATCCTTGTTTTCGCTTTAGGTCTTTCAGAAAAACTTTTTGGCTCATGCAGCGATGCGCTCGAGAAAATCGCAAGGTTTTCTTTCTAACCAGCCAGCCCAGCTCTAGAGCAGGGAAGTCTGTAAATAGGTTGGAAGCATGGAAAATAATTCTTCACCTTCAGATCTAAATACATAAAAAACCATCTGGTTGACCACAATGAAATCATTAGGAACTGTCTACTTAAAGAGTTGTATTGAATGCTTGTCCTTCCCCACAGGAAACGTGGATGGTAAGTGATTGTTGCAATAAATCCAAACAACTCTGGTCATCTTCGCGTTTGATGATCGTTGTGACTTGGGCTTTAAGGAGGAAGAAAAGAGTCGGGGGTGGGGGGGAAAAGGCGACTTAACGAGCTGTACGGACCGGGCTGCCGGAGCCCCCTCCCGCCGCCCTTCCCGGGAGCGAGGACTTGCCGAGGAGGCAGGAGAGGCGCAGCCCCGATCGCCGCTTCCCGCCAAACGGAGCCGGACCGAACCGGACTGAGCCGAACCGATCTGGATTGAGCCGGGCCGGGCTGTACCCACAGCCCCGCCAAACACCTGTTTAATTTGCCGTCGGGGAGAACAGAGCGGCGGGCTTTGACGGTGCCTGTAGGCTACAGCCAGAGGCTCACCACTTCGTGTTTGATTTTATTTGGGTTTATTGAGCCCACCCTCCCCCGCGGGCAGGGGAGACAACCCGCAGCGGAAGGGGAAGAGGGCGGCCAGCCAGGTGCCCGGGGCCGGTGCCCGGGGCCGCTGCCCCAGGGTGACGCTTCCCGCGGTTTTCGTTCGGATTTCACAGAGTATGGACCGGGTTGGGGACTCGGCGGCTGTCAAAGCCCTCGGTAGGTTTTACTTTGGGGTGGTTTTTCGACTTTTCGTCATTTTTTTTCCCTCTCGCCAAGTCCCCGGCCCTTCCTCCCCTTTGCAGTCGCCGCCGCCGCGGGGAGCACCAGCTCCGCCCGGGGGTGATGGGGGTAGGCTTTTTACACCCCCTCCTTTTTATTTTTTTCTTAAAAAAAGGAAATACTTAAATTGTTGGTGATTTTTTTTCAAAGAAGTTTGCGGCAAAACAAAAGCGGCCTCGTAGTGCGGGGTGAGGGGGCAGAGGCCGGGTTCCGGCCGCCTCCGCCACCGGCTCCTCCGCTCCTCGCTCCCATATTTTGAAATTTTTAATTTTTTTCTCCTCCAGCCACTTTTCACAGCAGCTGTGCGGCTGCATGTGGTTGGGGAAAAATAAATTAAAAAATTAACTGTTTTTCCTTTGTATATTAATCCAGTTATGAGAGCTCGCCTTTGTTGGCTTTCGAGCTTGCATTTGTTTTATTTATTATAAGGAAATCCAGTTTGGTTCAAATATATAATCCATTTGCGCACTTAAATCCCCAAACAGCTGGCATTATTTTGTTTTATAATCTTTGGCTTTTCTGCGCGGAGCATATTTCTAAATTCCTACTTGACATTTATGGGGAAAAAACTTTTTAATGTAAATGGATACCGTGATTTTTTTTTCACGGATCTTTCCTGTTTTACATGCATCATCAATTTTCCTTGATTTCTTATCGTTTTCATGTTCTTTTTTTTCCTCGTAGCTTGTTAATTAATTTTTTTTTCCCCTCAAGAAAACTTTGTTTCTGGAGGCAGAAAAATGTTAATTTGCTCCATTATTTTAATCTCTGCCATTTGGAAATGGTTGAGAGACCGCAAAAATGCAACCTGTTGTAGAAACCAGAGTGGTGTATGATATTTATTTTAATCGATAGCAGAGAGGTGGTTTAGTAATAGGAACTCTCAGGAACATTTTAGTACAGGCTCTGCAGACCTGGTGCCTGTGCTGGCACATGCATGTGTTTCCTTGCACGCTGATTAGCAAGCGGGTTTTACGCTTAGAACTGCTGTTTTCTGCACTTGCTGGGTGTTTGGGCTTCCTGCTCTGTCATGGCTTCATCTACTCCTATCAGACCTTACTAATTCAGCACAGTGCTACAACCTTCTAAACAGAGGAAACAAAACTGAGCCAGAGATAGCTGATTACAACTTGTGCCTTGGTGAGAGGTATTTTATTTAATGGTTCAGCACTGAAGCCTGTTCATTCAGTGCTCATCTTGGTCGTGGCATGTTTAGCCTTGTTATTAGTAACTTAAATGATTTCACAGGTAATTTGTGGACACCTGGAACAGGGTAGCTGTAAAAACCAATCACAGTGCATATACGTAGCCATGGGAAAAAATAATTTAAAAAAGTAGAGTTTTCAGTCTGTCTGTCTAACCTTCATACTTGGTAGACAGTTTATGTAGCTTCCTAGATTGATCTCCACCCCCTCTCCCTCTGCTCCTTGTTTAGTTAATTCAACAAAGACTTGCTGCAATCTGTTTGGAGTTTGTCTGATGCTGTGGAAAAGTAGCTGCTGATTTATTTGGTTGCTTTTCGATTTCTGTCTCTAGCCCGTCTTTTCTCCTCCTTTCAGCGGGGATGTCAGCTGTTATTACTTCCTATTGATCTCTTTGCAAAGTGAGAAGTGAACTAAAATTAATGTCAATTCCACTGCTTGGATCAATAGCTGGAGTTATTTTAATCTGGATTTGCGCGAGGTGCTAAATTAAAAAAAATCAGCATAGAGGCAGAAAAGTAGCAGTTTCTCACTACACCTGTGCCCACTGCCTTCCCAGCACCCAAATGTTCCCTCCAGCTGATTACCCTGCAATCCATATTTTTTTAATTAAGAAGGTCAGTTAGTTTTCTTATTTTTGGGTTCTGTGTTTAAACCTGTGACATTTTGACATTGGGAGTGTATTAACGATAGATTTTCATAATGACTGGTCCGCCGCAGTCTAATCTGTCCATGCTGCTGGGGGCGGGGAGGTGCTGGGTGAGAAAAGAGCAAGAGAGAACGAAAAAGGAAGTGGGAGCTGAAAAAAAATTAGATTTGGCTGGCTGAGATATTGTAATGTGTTGATTTATTCCCAGCGTAATGAAGTTTGCAAACGAATAAACGGCCGTAGTGATTCACAGTATCTTACAGGAGTGTCAAGTGTTGCGGCCAGATTACTAATTTATGAAATACATTTAACGTAATGGGCTGACAGCACAAGTAAAAATAGAAGAGAAGGCAGAGAACTTAGCTTTTTTTTTTTCCGCCTGGAAATCCATGTTTTCCTGTGATGGCTTAGTTTCACTTCCATGTTAATGATTGTTTATTTCTGTGAACGGTGGCTCATTTGCATGTATCTATTTAGATGTATATGTGTGCACATATACATATTTTAAATGGTTGTGTAAGCCTCTAGCAGCTCCAGATTTGCCAGTGGCTGCAGTTTCCTGAGCTCCAGTTTTCGATGGTGTGAAGCAGTGGAGTGAGGGTAGCCACGACTGCAGTGCTGACAAGGATGCCCTTGGCATCCTTTACTTTCTCTGTCTGCCACGCTTTCTGTTGCTGGAACTCAACAGGAAAGTTATTTAAAATTTGGAAGAGAGCAAATCCGTTAATGTGAGATACATAATCTGGTAATTTAGCAGTGATGTCTGTCTGTAAGGATGGGTGCCAAATGAGGAAGCAGAGAGATGATGTCCACTCATCTTCACCATTAATAACAGTCGGTGGAACGGCTGGGTACAGGATGGGAGAGAGGAAATGTTATCACTGATCTGCATTAAAGCCCCCGACTGGATTTCATACACTTTGTTATCCTAGGATCCCTCATTCATGGAGTACAAAAGGCACTCCATTAGGGAGACACTCTTTCACTAAGTTTTATTTGAGATGTTTGACCCTCTGGATTTAAGAGGCACAATTTGTAACAGCTTTTTATTATTATATGATTTTTCTGGCCCTTTGAGCTCCAGCGGCTGGTATATTGTTTCAAAGTTATAGTCCTTGTATTTTAAGCTGGGTTGTGGGGCCTGAATGGCAGGCGGCGGAAGCTTGAAAGAAAGGACATGAGATTGATTGGGGGAGAAAATAACAGCACAAAAAGACAGAGCAAACTGGGGGAAGATGCAGAAAGGAAGCATTTTCCCTTCCTTCACCCTGGGAAGGGGGCTATGGCTAACTGGGTGGCTGCATCAACCTGGGAAGCTCAGTAAGATGCGAGGCAGAAATTTTGTTAACATTTTCCTTTAAATGTTAATGGCATATCCAGAGCAGTTTACAAATCTACTTAAGAGCGAGTGCATTAGGAACTAAAATTACTGATCCATTCTCTCTTGTCCCCGACCCGAAAGGCAGACGTTTCTGGAGATCAGATGGCAAAAGCACCCATTATGATTTTAAGTATTGTCAGTGACGCCAGGCATCTTACTGGGGAGGTCTCCTTTGGCTAGCAGGGACTGTGTGTGCGCTCGTGGGTGTTTGTGTATTTATTACACGCACAGCCACATTCTCACATTCCAACATCGTGTATGTATCTCTAGCTATATCTATGATGGTACGAAGTACTCTGTGTGCAACTTACTTACTCCTATGTACTGTTTGAGAGAAAATAAACTTGTGATATGTGTGTCTTAGACATCGTGTACAGTACAGCCATGGTTTATTTGGTTAATTGTTTACAGTTGATATTTTTGTGTTGGTCCCATGTTCACACTTCACCCCCCACAGGCAAAGAGCAGTGTCAGTATGTGTGGGCTTTCTTAAATTTATTGCAATTATTTGTACATGCCTCTTTTGCGTATAAAATTCCAATTATAATTTGGAGTCACTATCTTAATTTTAGATTGAACCTATTTTATTAGTGGGTTATTAAATCTGCATGCTATGATGTTTGGTTTGCTTTTCATTCATCTGCAGCGGATGATACCCTTTAACCTGGAGGGCCAGAGCTGATTCCACTAGTGTGTGAAGTTGTCTATTGATTTTCTTGAATGAGAACAGTGGTGCGTCTCTGGCTGGTGGGTTGTAACACATGTGGCCACCCTGCTGCTGGAGCATCCCAGAGAGATGAGCACAGAAACGTAACTGGTTGTGTTTTCTTTTCTGTTTCCTTGCAGTGTTCAGAGTGTGATGATGCTCCAGTAATTTTCCCTGCTCCATTCCCGGGCATTGCTTTGCTTTCCTTCCAGGGAAGATCGTTCCGTTTGTGATCCTGCTGAGGAAAGATACTCCGATGGACTTACACCGGGCAGCGTTCAAGATGGAGAACTCACCCTATCTCCCCAACCCGCTGGCCTCCCCAGCACTGATGGTTCTTGCCTCCACTGCTGAAGCCAGCCGTGATGCTTCCATTCCCTGCCAGCAGCCAAGGCCTTTTGGGGTCCCTGTGTCAGCAGATAAGGACGTGCACATTCCCTTCACCAATGGCTCATATACTTTTGCCTCCATGTATCACAGGCAAGGTGGAGTGCCAGGAGCGTTTGCAAACCGTGACTTTCCTCCATCTTTACTTCACCTCCACCCTCAGTTTGCACCACCCAACCTGGACTGCACTCCGATCAGTATGTTGAACCATAGTGGTGTTGGGGCTTTCCGTCCCTTTGCATCTACTGAAGACCGGGAGAGCTACCAGTCAGCCTTTACGCCGGCCAAGCGCCTGAAAAACTGCCATGACACTGACTCACCCCATCTGCGCTTCTCGGACGCTGATGGGAAGGAGTACGAGTTTGGCACACAGCTCCCCTCCAGCTCTCCCGGCTCCCTCAAAGTTGATGAAACGGGGAAGAAGATCTTTGCTGTTTCTGGCCTCATTTCTGACCGGGAGACATCATCCAGCCCCGAAGACCGAAGTGACAGATGTAAGTACCTCTGTTGACTTGTTGGCTCTTCTTTAGTTGTGCTTTGTTGAGATATTCAACAGGTGATGGTCCTGCAGTGCTGTGTTTCTTGTTGAAGGCAGAGGAAAACCAACCTTTACTGCCTGCCAAGCTCAGCCACACAGCACTACCTTGTCTCTTCTAAGTGGATATTGACAGATTTTAAGGTGAGGTGCTCTTGAGGAAAACTCATATTCCAGCACACGGCTGGAGAGATGAGATTGACCATGTGGAAAGCTGTTCATGCTCTGGTGTGAGACTGTGGGTGCTGGTACAGATAAGTGTGTAAACAGGGATGCACCCGAGTTTGTAGCTAGAAACTTTCCCAGAGCTTCCAGCAAATGTGCACCCCCTGCTGCTTCAGGTATTTCCTTCTCACTTTATTTCATGCACGCCATTCTTAGAGCAAATGCATCAGCCTCAGTATTGGTGTCTCAGGGTAGGACAAAAGTGCCTTTTCCTCTGGTTAACTTAAGATTTCTGGCCATCGTGCTCCCTCTTCAAGACATAAACCTCAGTCTGTTGTAATTCAAAAAGCTGTTGTGTCTTGTGCTTTCTCTGTGTGTTTCTCATTGTGGTGTCCGAGTTGATCTATCCTTTCTCAGTTGATGGTCAGACTGCAGGAAAACAGTCCACATGCTCGTGACTGTAACTCTCTGCTTTCTCAATCACCTTGTCCCATGTGGGGTCACCCACACAGAGGGACAGAGTGGTCCAGGAAGGGCAGGCTTCCAACTTTGCTGAGGTGGGAGTTGACCTGCAATGGGGAGTGGGCTGGAAGCAGCAGAGCATTGTATCCCATAGAACAACAATACTGTATAATAGTTTTCTTGTAAATTCAGATGTGAAGACTGAGGAGACAATGGTTTGCTTTTCACATATGCTCCCTTGTTCCACTGAACTTTCTTCCTAGAAAACAATTTTGTTATTTGTGGTGGGTGTTACTACTTCTTTTTTTCCTAACAAAAACCTGCAGCACTGCTCCTTTCTCTTCCTTTCAGACGCGATTTTTCTTCTCCTCTTTATGATGCCGAGGAGAGTAATAGAGACATTGTGGCTCTCTCTCCCCTGTCGGCGCTGCTTCCTCAGGCTGTCTCCTTGAATTAGGCACTGTGCTAACTTACCGATGCTAAAAGGCATCTGCCTAAACCTGACGTACTTTTTCAATAAAAGTCATAATAAAATCAACCTGCCTTGTAAATCCATCACTCTTTGGTTTTCAAATATGCTGCAAGTGTGTCTTTTATGTCGGTGTTCACGAGAGTAGGATGATTCCCACTGAAGGCAGAAGCCATGCGTTCACTGTGTTACGAGTGTGATCTCATATCTGTCTCTTCCCTGGCTTTTGATCCACCCCCACCTGGGCTACTTTTTGTACCCCAAGCAACCTGTATTGTTTAGCATCTCCTCTCCCTTCTGGGTCCATAGGGCCCACAGCTGTAGATGGGAGCGTGTGCAAATGCATACGTGTGTAAGCCAGTGACATAATTATCCTTGGCGAGGAGGCAGGTGAAGTGGCAAGGCGTAGAGATGTCTTTGTTGATGCTCTTTCCCTTATCGATGTAACCTGGCTGTGGAAATGAAGCTTGTTCGGAAGAATACTCTGAGAGATAGCGGTGGAGGACTGGGTCCACTAGCTAAATTAATTTAGAGCACATCATCTGCTATGGATCTTGCAAGCAAAATCCTGTCAGATACCCCATTTAAAGAAGAAACCTGTTAAGTGAATTAGACCACATGGAGCACGGCTGTGGATGGACAGACCCATCCACATCCTCTGCTGTGCCTTGCCTTTGCCACCAGCATGTGCGAAACATGAGTCGTCTTCTTCCTGGGAGCAGAGGGCTTTGCCCAGATGCACGGACGAGGCAGGCACAGTGACCACAGCTCCATGTACCACTACCAGTGCTGCAGCTGGACAGCTGCTGGGGAAACGAAGCAGAACACAAACTTTGAAGGCACCTTGGAAAACTTGGGCAGAAGTGAAAGTTGTTTTGATTTGTTGTCTTTCTTACCTGTATTGTCAAATTGCTTTTAAGATGAGCAATTGTGACACCCCAGAGGTTTCATTTGACAGGAAAATTCTTTTGTAGCTAGCAGGGCAGCATGCACTAAATATATCTGTTGGCTTTGTATCATATTCCCATCACACAGAGATGCTGCGCTATAGAAACTTCGCTCCATTGACATGGCGAGTTTGCTTGGTCTGTGTGGTTGCACGTATGGGTGTGTTTGCTGGAGGCTGAGGGACTGAGCAGCAGAACTTTACAGAGGAACCCTAGTATATTTGACGTTGACCGTTAGAAAAGGAAAACTTCTGCAGTTTAAAGGAGTTTGAGAGATCACCATTGGCACATATAATTGTGTTTTGCGTTGATGTTTGCATACCTGCTTTTGGAGATTCTCTATAAATACATACTTTGAGGGGGGTTGTTATTGGCTCCTTAGAAGTTTTGCGCTTTCCTCGTATAATACGTAACTGTAACCCTTTGTAAATGCTGCCTACTTGTGCTTCTACAGAGAATCTCTTGCAGGTAGGTGGCTGTTGGGTAAGGCAAAAATGTAGTAAGACTTCTGTACAGCAGCGAGTGAAACCCAAAATATTCTCAGATCAGCAACAACACCTATACATTGTACTGGTGGTTTTCAGATTTGCATACCTCAATCGTTTATCTGTATGTTTCCTATTTCTGGAAGGTTACATGGAAGGTGAATTAACAAGATTGCACTGTGTGCTCTTCACTGCAGAAGAGTTCTTTCTCAAATGGCTCAGTAAAGTATTTCTTTTACCCCATAGCTTAAACTGTGATTTTTTTTCTGAGAAATGTTTTGGTTCTTTTGAAGTGGAAATTCAATGCATTGAGTTTTAATTTTCCTGAAGAATACTTTTAGGCTTGAGATACTTTGCAACAAAACAAGAATCCAAAGTCGGGGAATTTCATCTCAGGGAGCCTCTGGAAGCTGCTCTGTTTAGTCCTCTGCATCATGGGAGCAAAATCTCATCCTCTTTTCACCAGTGGAGGCGATTTACAGAATTCAGTAAAGTTATTCAGGGTATGTGCTGGCCCTGTATTTTATATGTATTTGTGCAGTACAGATTGCTCAGTGTTTCAAGTGATCACTTCCTTACTTCTAAAGCAGGGGGCTGCTTGCTGGCAGTACCCATATCTGAGCATCCCATGAAGGGAGAGCATCACATTTGGGGTGCATTTGGGTGGGATCCTGCTCCTTGTGGCTCAGCAAATTGGGCTGAGAAAGTCTGCACTTGTCCAGGTCCTCTCTTGCTGTAAAATTCAGGCACTTGGGCTGTGTGGTCGTGCAGGGAGCATGGAACAGAGCAGAGCCTTTCCAGGGGGAAGCAGACATAACATGCACTGGATGGGCCCATTCTCCTAGGTGCTTACTGAGAAAAAGCAATGCCATTTGTTAGAGTTTAGGGGCTCCTAGTAAAGCATGTGTTAAAGACACTGGGAGACACATTTTATGGGTTTCCCTTAATAAGCATACAATAGTTGAGATTCCTAGAAGGAGTGGAAAAAAATGGCATATTCCTTTCTGCAAAAGAAATCTATAGCCCTGATTTAAAATCAGTAAAAGAAAATAAAAGTTCCTGGTTTTATTCTTTGCTTCTAATAAAACCTTTCCCAGTGGCCTTCTGTACCCAGTCACCATAGCATCACTTTTCCACAAAGAGATATGCAGAGAAGTCCATGCTGAAGCCACGATCTCTTGGCAAAGAGCTGAACCTCATCAGAGGAGGCACCTCAGCTGTCCTCGTGAGGCTACCTGTTTCCCCAGTATCCCAGGGACCACAGACAGTGGTTTCCTCTGGCTGCTTGGTCTTCACGTGTTGTGTGTGAACTCTTGTGGAGCATAGCCTGACATGTCAAGGTGACCCCCTACACTCTGGACATTGGTTCTCCTAGCCTCAGTTTCCCTGCAGCTGCTAGTGGTTCTTGCGCAGCTGGTGGTGTGCCCTGGGGATGAGTTAGTGAGCACGCTGCAATCCTTGCTCATCGTTTGGGTAAAGTGGTTTAATTAATATTATTTTGATTTCATTTTTTATAATTGTATTATCTGGACATGTTTGGTTTGTTCTGCAAGCAGTTTCTCCCTTGCAGGAGAGGTTGTGTGCTGCATTAGCCAGGTCTTTGTTCCACTTCAGTGTTTTCAGGAACATCTCTAGCATGGAGTTAGTTTTCCTTTTGAAACAACTGGTTCACTATTGATCAAATGCAAATCACACTTCAGGTGATGATGACCTTTTAGGATCTTTCAGGACAATGAAGGCCAGAACCTGAATTCCTTAATAAAACAGTGCTTTGGAAATCGGACTGAGGACTGTCTGTACAGTCAACACCCTAGCCAGATGAGTGTTGGGCTTTGTGTTACAGGCTGGGACCTATGTATAGAGCTCTGTGTGTGTACGTGTGTACATCTTCTTGGGCAAAGAAGATATTTATATTCTGAGCTAGAACAATAGGTTGGAAGGGAAATGCACATGTGCATGTGTCCATTGCTCACACTCACTACTCTTCCTACTGGGAAGTGCCTACCACCACTTCGAAGGCTGCTAAAACTTAGGATCTAATGTGAAGTGACGCTTTGTTGCTAATGATGATCAGCCGTGACCATGGGAAATTGCAAGCTTAACATTGCTTATGAAATAATGAAATAAATCAAGTGGAACGTTTGCTTTCCATCATGCAGTGCCCTGTGTGATGTGGGAGGAGTGAAGGAGCAACAGTGGATTTTCCAAAGGGGTGGGCAGGCAGATGGGCAGCAGCGAGGAGGCTGTGCACCCATCCCTGTCACACCAGTGAAAACGTGCCATCCTTGCTGACCGAGGTGTGCTGGACAGAGTCATATCTTGGACTACCCCTGCAGTCACCTCCTTTCTCTGCTTTTCTCTCTACAGCCTGCCCACTCCCTCTGCAAACTGTTGCCGAGACTCCTTGCCATGCTGTTCAGCTTAATTGTCTTGTTGGGATAAAGAAATGTTTGAACAGTTAAAGTGGGGAAGGGCTGGATGGGAGCAGCCCCTGCCGGCTGCAGGGCCATCTGGCCTGCCTTGGATCTGCTGGTCTCCAGTTTATATTTCTCTTTCTGTTATTTGGGGCTATCTGGTGCACTCGGAATACCTAATCACTATGGCAAGAGGAAGGCTGGGGCTTCCTCCCCCTCCAGCCTCCCCTTCCCAGCAATTGTCATGCAGAGCCCAGCCCAGCGGCTGGTCTGCTTGCAGCCCTCATTTGCTCTCCTCTCTGGGTTCTCGGCAGAAGGATGGATTTTAATTGATCTTTTGAGGGGGAGGGCTGGGGCTGTTTTCTCCTCCAAAATGTTTCCCCACACAGCCACTGCCATCCATCCTGCTTTCCTGTTGTCTCCGCTTTGCCAGTGGTGCCTCGTCCCCTTTCTCATCCTATTCAGGCTTCCTGGGAGTTGGTGTCAGTGCTTGTAACCTGTCCTTGGAGCACCAAGCAACACCTAAATGTTATAGTTATCCATCTCTTGCTGGAGAGATGAGTGGATATTTATTACTCCTCTTTCTCCCAGTGTGTCTGGATACTGGCATGAGGGTATTTATTGTACGATTGCAGAGCAAACTCCCCATCTCGCTTGGTATTTCCCATCAAAACCACGGCCCCCAAACTACTGGCCAAACCCTGCATTTCGAGAAAGATTTAATCACATTAAATCTTCAGCCCCATCGATCAGACTCAACTGCTGTCGCAAAATTGCAGCAGGAAAAGTGAAAGCAGACTTGGTGGCTGCTGTGCTCAGTTAAGGATCGGGAATCCCGACCTTGGACACAGCTTTGTGTCAGTCTCCCGATCTGTAGCAGGGAATAGCGATACCTTCCTCATAGAGGCGCGTGCCACTTTGATAATCTACTGACAGAAGACGCTAGGCAAGGGCAAAGTATTAGTATTATTAATATAGTAGAGTTAGTAGACTATTATGAACTATTATAAATCATTACCGCTAAACTACAGTTATTAAAGGAAATGACCAAAGTGCACTGTGTGAGCCAGGATCTCTGACTGTTAAAACGTTGTTTTATTATTTTACTTACTAACTTGCAAAATTCAAGAGTTAGCAAGGGTTTCCTGGTTTATCAGCAGGGATTGTGTAAGGAACTGGGAAAAGCATGGGGGAACAGGTACACATTTCAAGAGAAAGAAAAAAGGCGTTAGTGTCTTTGGTTTGTTGTTTTCCCCTCTTTTTTTGATGATATGAAGGTCTTGAAGGAAAGATAAATACTCAGGCATGGGCCTAATCCTTTCTGTAGGCATGAAAGCATTCAAGGCAATATGGTCTTTAGAGATTCTGGAGTTCCCCTATGGAAGAAACAAAAGTGGAGGTGTTTGTGAATTGTTGCTGCTTGTTACTTGTTTGGTATAATTTAGACGAGTCCCATTAAATGCTAGCACCAGATTCATTTTCCCCTCTTTGTTTGCCTTCCAAGGAGCAGAAAACAGACATAATTATATTTTACGTGAGACTGTAAGATTTCCTCTCATCTCTCTCTTTTTTTTTTTTTCTGGCTAATATCTGCAGCTATAAAATAAATTCCATTTGTACATATATGGTGTTAGACTGAGGTAAATAACTGTCATCTAAAATCTGTCTAACCTTAATCTGCATCAGGAGCACTACAGGGAACTGTACCCATTTGTATAATATTAAGCTTTATTTTTATTATGGATTTCTAATGCAAATTCATAGTGGGGGCAAAATTGTTTTCTTTTAATACCGTATTCCAGGCAAATCAGCCATTGAAAGCAAATTGTGATGATTTTTATCCTGCATTTCATGTCACTACTGGTCTTTGATCACGTCAGTTTGCTTAATAGCCTAAGTATTTCTAACCTCTCTTTTTCCGGGTGGAATAGTAGATTTGGGGACTTCTAAGGACATTTTTCAGCTATGCAAAGCAGTTGAAATTCTTCATAAATAATGGATTTTTATTTGGGGTATTTAATGTGATATCAGATTCCTGTACAGCATCCTCTGAGAAAGGGCATTTTTTTGTGAATTTTTGTGCATGTGTAATCTGTATCAGTGTCTCTCTCCCCTCTGTACACAACTGTGCTGGCTGCCTGCTGGGCTCCCAATTCCTTGAGTCATCCCTGTGTTGTACAAACTCGCAGGTTACAGACATTCAGCACTAAGTCATCGCTCCAAATTCAGTTTTCTTTACATCCTAGTGCTGAAGTTTTTTCGCCTTGCTGCTAGGGTGCTGTTTTGGCCAGTGCTGAGTTGGTTGGTCTTTTTCTGAACCCTTGTCCTCGAGTCAATGCAAGCTCTGGCTGAAGAAGTACTATGGGATTTGGTATGATCAGTGTCTGGCCTATTCTTTGTCTTGTCTTTTTAAAACATGGATGGTGGCTGTAATAAGCTGGGTATTCTTTAGCCGTCACTTCTCCTTTGACCGTTTACCAACATCTTGAATTGTGGCAGTATACTGTACAACAGAAGAGAGGGGGAAAGTGATGTTGGGAAGGAGTAAGATAGAGATTTATTGTCTTAGACACAGGTATTATGGAGAGGGCATCTTGGTGACAGCAAAACTGCTCATTAAGTTCAGGTGTGGGACACTTCCATCTTATTTTTCCTCATTTGGGACACTGTTTCTAATCAGTATTTTCTTATAACCATCCTTTCTTGGCAACTTGAGGCTAAGATCTGCTTTGTCTTGAACTGCTGAGGAAGAATGTGTTTTGTACTTGCGAATACCACTAGGCTGTTCTTCAGTAGGAGAAGGGAGGCACTACGTGTCTCTGGGATATCCTAAAACGAAGTGCTTGGAACTGTGTCCCCAGCAGTCCTGATCCTTAATAACTGGCTCTTGCCAGAGTAATAACACCCAAGTTTTTAATTTGGAAAAACCTCAGAGCTTTCATGTATAAGCTACAGTCCTGTGACCGTGCTGGTCCTCTGCAAATGTGTACAGGCCTGAGCAGGGTGAGGGTGTCTTGATGTACCTGGTTGCAGATGCTAGGCGTACTGTCATGGCTGGTTTCATGGGTCATTCCTTTAAAGAAGGAGAAACTAAACCAGAAAGCACTGGGGCATTGGCCAGCAGGCGAGCCACATGCTCTCGGGGTAAAGACTGCCTGTGACAGCCCCGCCAAATGAAATAGGTTTAGTAAACAGAGCAAAAAGTAAAACTCAGGGGGACTGCCCTGATGGACCTGTTTCTTTCTATTGGGATTTTTGGTACTTTGATTTAAATTAAGATCTTTTTAATTAAAAAGGACTCAACCTTTTAATCTGATTTTGATACTGTTTCCCTGTGCTTTAGAAAACAACTTGCAAAGCCATTTAGAATGTGAATTGCCTCTCCTGTAACATCCCTTGCTATAAGGAGGCATAGGATAATAATCCCTCATCACCTGCCTTGGCAGATGTACCGGGGTGGAAAAAGACTTGGTACCAGATTACAGCTCTGCCTTCTTCTCCAGCCTTGCTTCCCATATTGAAGATTTCTTTTGGGGTTGTCTGCCCCAGGCCTGTTTGGAGGGAGACTCCCCAATATTCCGTACTAGGGGCCCTCACCCAAGCCCCTGTGCTGTGCTGGAGGTGATGTGATGCATTTGCGAGTGAGTGAAGAGGAGTCACGGGGGACAACAAGCACCCAGAGTGCTGCAACTTGGGCATTTTTGGAGGGGCCTGGCCAGAGCCACCTCACACCCAGGTGAACCTTTGGATCCTGCAGACTGGAGGGAACGCATTGTTGTTTGTAGTGTGGAGGATCCTTCAGGGATGGCTGTGGGTGGGTGTAAAGTGACATCCTGGATACTGGGTATCAGCACAGGTCAAAGGGATTCTGGCAAAGTGCTGCAGCACTGTTGAGGGGCTGCAGAAACTTGCTGCCTGCTCTTGTTTTATACTCATCCTTGCAAATCAGTCTCACTTTCCACTGCCAGCTTGAGGTTAGAGATGGGCATCTGTCAAAGTTCTTCTTCAGGGTAACAGGTTTTCTATCCTGAGCACTTTGTCTTCAGCCTCCAAGGAGGCAGTTGACCACTGGCTTTTTTTTGTGGGGGTGACATGAAGGACAATGAGTGACCTGGGTAACCCTATGTGGGGCACGAGCAGAGGAACTTAATAGTCACAGTCAAGAAGTTGCCAGCCTGAGTGGATTCATACATCAAGACGTGCTCCTTAGACAGGAGAAGGGAAGAAAGAGCAGCTAAACTGTTATAACCCTGCTTCTTCACCCTCGATTTTGCCCTTTGTCCAGCGCACAGCCCTGCATAGGGCTGCTGGCATTGCACCTGCAGTTGTTGCTCCTGGGCTGGTTGCCACCATCTGTCCTACTCCTTCCTTTCTGCATATCTGGGTTCATGGGTTGAAGTGTTGCTCTCCAGGAGCTGTTACAGAGGTGCTGTGGTGATCAGCAGGCTGCCTTCACTCAAAGCTTGGGACTAACATATTCACAGGGAAGCTGTGCTGAAGGCACCTGAAGATTCAGTAGTGAGGGAAGCAGGGAGTCTGCAGACCAGAAGCTAAATGTCAGTAAGCTCTGAAGTGGTTTTTGAAAGAGTGTGAAATAGCAAAGTGCTACAAGTTATTTCTGTCTTAATTTGGCGAATGTGTTGTATCCAGTCTCATTTTGGGTCCAGGACTGAAATAAGTATAATGGTATTTGAATCAGGACTGAGATATACTGGAAAAAAGTAAGCCATGAAAGCTTGCAGATCTCTGTCTTTGTTAGCCAGAAGCAGTGTTCCCAGCATCTTAGTATTTCCCCTCTTAAAATGAAACCAACTTTAACTGTGGAAACGGGAGGATTGTGTTAAAGCAAGACAGCACTGGGCAGAGAGAGCTTGAACTGGCCTCACTTGCTGACTGAGATGTTGGGGGGTATGGTGGCCTGGGGAAGCTGTGTATGGCTGCTCCATATCAGGCCCCAGGTTTACAGCCCATCTCAAGGAAGGAGGGGCCTTAAACAGTGGAAATCCTTCACCTTTGGTCATCTCTTCAGGAACACTGTGAGGATCCAAGTCTGCCTTCGAGCATGTGTATGTCCTACCCCAGTGCCCACATCCTGGTGAAGGCTGGGAAAGGTTATGATGTCAATGAGAAACATCTGGGTCTCAGTTCTTCCAGATGTTGCCAGTTGTGTCTAGGTTGTTAGCTGCACCTGGGCAAAGAAGAAAAGGAAATCCCTGGGTAATATGATGGATTTTGCAGACCTCAGGAGGAGAAGGCAGTTGCTGATAGTCTCTCTGCCATGTACTCAGGTGGCTCCCTGATGTTTGGGTGATCCAGAACCCAACTTTTTTTTGCAGCTAAGGAAATGCATCGTTAATTTCTCACATACTGATTATTTTACCTTTGTTGCACATTGATAGCTTGACTGGTTTGGAGAGTTGAATAAGAGGGGCACATTTATTGGCATTGCTGAGCATGCCTTCTGGAGGCAGCTGTTCATAGCAGGAAGAGGGAAGGGCTGCCTGGGCGAATCTCTGAGTGTAGGTTTTGCTTGTGCTGTGGACTCTATTGACATTGGACAAGTGGAGTGATTTCTCATCATCTGTGCTTAAAGCAGGAGTTATGTTACTCTTGTAGCACGGCCCTATGCTGAGGGTGGTTCAGAGGTGCGCTGCTTCTAGGGCAGCGGTTCTAGCTGTGGTACCTGGATGGTATACACCAGGACTGAAAAGGCAGTGTGGGGAGAGGGGTGGAGACTTGTTTAATAAACATTATCATTGGAATGTTCTTCTGAAGAAGCAGTTGCCAAGTGGTTGGTGTTTTTTATTGATGAAACTTGTGTGAACAGCTGAGAGTAGTGGCTATTAATGGTAGAGAAAAAACTGGGAGAAAAATTTGGAGTACGGTAGATAAAAGTGAGAGATAAAAGAAATAATGCAGGGAAGGATGAGTAATCGACATTCTTGGAGTCAAAGCGCAGGCTCTGGCTTCCTTCCTGAGCAGTAAAATAAAATAATAAAAAAAAAAGTCTTTAGAACAACAAAACTCTGGACGTGCTGGTTTCCTTCCTGACAGGCCCAGCTTCATGGTGTTTCGATGAGTCCTCATTGGCAACCAGGGCTGATCTAAAGGCCAAAGGCAGAAAGATGGGGGGAAGGGAGAGGGATTTAACTCTTTGAACTCTGCTGGAAAACGAGAGATCTTCTGTTTTGTGTAGATTCCTTTGGCCATCACTGGAGCACAAACACTGTTCATTGTGGCTCAGAGGCCTGAGAAGTGATGGGTACATCTACCTGGGTTTGTGGTCAGAGTCAGATGTTATAAAACAAAAGTGAGTATTTTTGATCCCTGTGGATACAACTCTTTGGGCTGTGCATGGTATGGCATGAAACAACAATGAGCAGTGCTGGAGTGGAGTAGCAACTCTTAGTAGGAAGCCCTGACAAGTCGTCGTTGCTGTCTTGCAGATACTCATTTTACTGGTAGGATCTGGTTTGCAGTAAGGTGCTGCTCCAGGGATCTTCATTAGTCCTCTTCCCAACTGGGAAGGAGCTGCTGGGTGCATGAGGTCCCATGGTGCTCCAGAAGGCTCTGGGCAGGTTGCAAAGAGTGAGGAGTACAGAGGGGAGCCTGTATATGTGCTGTAGACAGGTTGAATGGCTTGGGCAAAGCTTGTTTTGCAACAAACTCTCTGAGGTTTGCCACTCTCCACAGGGTTCCCCTCTCTGAAAGGTCGAAGCTACTTCTTAATTCTCAGCAGCTGACAAAATATTTATTTTCAGGTACTTAAAATATTATAATTTGAAGTGGAGTCCCGGGCCCTGGCTGGAGCTGAGCTTTTGTACTAACAGCTTCAGTGAAATGCCTTTTTCCTCCTACAACTTGCCAACAAATGCCTGGAAAATAATTGTGGGACAGTCATCCCTTTAGTGAGCAGATCAAGAAGATTTGAGACTTGCCAGAGAGTTTGAAAGGACAGGCCAAAGGTTCAAGTTGTTGCCAGGTCTATTTGTCTTAGCCTTTATACTTACTTTTGTGTCATTAATTTCATCAAATGGCTGTGGGTAAAAGGCACCCAGCAGGCTGCGGCTTTTGCTGAGCACTCTGGGTGTACTTGGACACCTCTCAGGAAATAAGCCCACCTTTTTGTGTAGGGAGAGATTAATCCAAACAGAGTCTTATCAGCTGGCACGCTGGTGATAACCTGACATGGAGACTGAAGCCCTGGGGGAGCAGTACCCGTGAGCTGGCAGTGTCCTTCCCACAGCCCTTTTCAAGACGGTTTTGCAGGGAGATGCCCATCTGAATGCTGCTCCCTCGGTGGGGCCTACAGACAGCTATGGAAATCAGATGCCTTACACAAAAAATAAGGTTTTGTTTTGTGGACATTCCTGAAGAGAGGGCTCAGCAAAAAGGAGAGAGAGGTGAGCAGAGCAGAGGGAGCCTCAGCACAGCAGGTTCTGGTTTTGGCCCTGCTATTGGGTCCTCAGGATAATCATGTGTTTAGTGGGATGCCGGTAGTTGGTTCTGTTGATTTTGCGAGGCAGGGCATCGCTGTGGAGCAATCTGTAAGGGCTGCCTCTACTGAAGGAACAGCTCTGCTGGCACTGTCTTCTCCTGGGGGCCGTGCAGCACAACCAGCAGGGAGAAGGCTGTTTTCTCAGCAGGATCGCTGCAGCCAGAGCTCACAGCCCTTCTCTTGTGCTCTTTGCGTCAAACCTCTTTTCTTGGTGCTCCCATCGCTGCCTGCATCCCGACAGCTGCTTTTCTACCCTTTCTGCCCCAGTGCAGCCAGCCAAGCACATTAATTTTTCGGCAGAAGTGTTGTAATAATTAGGCAGCTCGTCGGAGGGTTTAGCAGTACTTAACCAGATGTGAAAAGCCTCGTCCCATGGTCCCCGCTCTGTCGCTGGGCTCCAGCCAGCTGCCTTTTCCCTCCTGCTCAGGTTGCCTAGAAAGGGCTGCAGGAGATCCCTGCTGCCCTGCTCCTCTTGCCTCTCTTCTTATGCTAAACACTCATTTGTAAAAGAGAAGGAGAGAGGGTGGAAATCCTTCGGCCGTTTGGGAGAAGAGCATCGAAGAATTAAAAGCAGACACCTGCAGTGCTCAGGCTTGAGATCTCCACCATTAACTCTTCCCAGGGCAGCATCCCCTGGCTTATGGCTGTCTTTTTGTACCCAGCGTGGTGGGATGCAAAGGCTGGAGCTGGTGCTCTCCAGGGCTCTTGATGATGGCTCATCATTATTTACAATCTCCATCACGTTAGTATATATGTATAAATAATGCTATATCCACACCTGATCTCAATTTCCCCTGCCTCGGTTTCCCTCCCTGTGAGGACAATCTTGTTTCCCCTGTGCTCTGTGTTTTTTCACAAACCAGTGTGATTATCGCTACCGTAGTTAATGAAATAAGTTTGTAGTAAGCTGTATTGTCTAATTCACATGAATGGGAAAAACCTTTGTAGAAGGATATTGGCCAGCATAGCCCTTGGACTGAGTAATTCTGACAATTTTTGTATTTCAGTGGTAAAGTTTTATAAATATACACATGCACTGTATATTGCATTTAAAAAGAGAATCTATAGACAACCTATGGGCTCACTGTTATAGAGAGAAAAGATGTATTAAATCAGCGAGACCAAAGGAGCAGACAAGATATAAAAATGATACCGCATTATGCTGGAACTTATTGAAAATCCCAGTGCATCTTTTGTGTAAATAGTAAATTCTTTTCTGTGTTCTGAATTTGTTTCTTAATGTGTGTCACGTACCAGAATAGTAGCATGGACACAGTTGCAAATACGGTGTGTGTTTTATTGTGAGCATTATACTGCATAGCAAAGCAAGGGTGTTGAATATTGCAACCAGTTACATACAGCTGTAAATGGGAGCTACCTGCTGTTCTGTATACAGCAAGCTGCATATTTATGACTAAATACCAGTCTAGGTAAAATAAAAATAAAACAGGAAGTTGCATTAAAGGCTACAAGGTTTAAAAGTAGTTTGCATAGAACTCTTGGGATCTCACTTGCAGGGAACCATGCTGCACTTTCTGGCATTAAGTCTTTTCCATCTGATTTTTCTAGTTCTGTGAGTTTGAAAGCCCCTGCTGAATTCCCCTGCTCATCAGTTTGTGGAATAATTCATAAGTGTTTCAAAATAGGGTAAAGATTGGTTTTGGGCCTGGAAAACTTGCGGATTGGCTCCTTCCCTGTTCTGGCTCAAGCTGAACAGAGCGACATAGCTCCAGCATCAAGGTCACATGCACACTTGAGGGCATGTGCATTGCACACCTGTGTACATGTGTCACACCGAGCCACGAGTGGCTCATGCCTGCAGCAGCAAGGTGGGTTGTGAGTGGAAAGCAAACCCATTTTGTGGGGTACCTGCAGGCTTCCCCACTCGCAGACACTTCTCTGGAGATAAAGGCATTGGGGAGAGCGTAGTCTCCAAAAACGAGCAATGGTTTCTGAAATACCAGAGTGTTTGTCCTAGAGGGAGCTCTCTTACATGAAGAACAAGACTGTTGGCACAGCCTGCCTGAGCAGCTTTTACTGTGTGTGTCTTCAGGAAACTTCTGTCTGCTGCATCTTCGCCTTGTGCTTTGGGTACCACATTTCCCTGGGCTGATGTACAGAGGCTCGGAGTGGTCCCATGGGTAACTTCTGCACTCTCAGCTGTGCAGGAGCCAGAGGTTGCTTCTTGTGAAAGTTGATGGAGATTTTTTCTGCCAATAGTGTTTCTTCTGTTTTTCCTGCTCCCGATAGCACTGTCATGCCTTGCAGATGAGCCATGGCTGTTGGGGTGCCAGGCAAGGCTCCTCAGTGAGGGGAGGTCTTTTATTGACTGCTGAGAGTGTCATTAGCAGGACAATTCACTAAGGAGTTATTTACACGATAGCCTGGGATGTCTCACTTGGACCCCTTTGGGTCTCTCTTTTAAATAGCTTATTATCCATTTGTCCCCCTCCAGGTGGGTCCTGCTGCTTGAATGCAAAGCCCTGATGTTTTGGGGATAGACTAACTCCTACTTCTTTCCCTGGAAGCTGGGAGATACTGGGCATGACACAGATCAATGATGCAAGAGTGCTTCTCCAGTTCAGAGACGGATCAGGTTCTGACCCGGTGTGAGTCCTTCAAATCCTGTGGGCTTCCAGAAGCCCACGGTATGGCACCCTGTCTCTGAACACTGCACAGCATCAGTGAGAGGTGTGAACAAACTGATAGGTTACACAAAGTGGAAAGTACCCTGTGTGTATCCACTGTGGCAGGGCAGAGGAGATGTGGCTCTTCAGAGGCAGTGGCTGTAGCTTTGCACCTCCTGGCCACCCACTGATCTAACAGTGTGAAAGAAACTTGCTGAAGTACTGGGGCAGAAGTCTTAGAGAGCCAGCAGCACCTGAAAAGTCATTAAAAGGAGCACTGAATAAAAGCAGGACCATGCAGTTCTTTTCTGGGTCCAGGAATCTTCTGTCTGGGAATGGTGGGCTCAAAGGGACAGCTTGATGGTGCTGGGGTCAAGCTGCAGGGAATGAATGGTGACACTGCCCTGTTCCTCTGTCCCATCCCCTGGTGGTCCAGGCCTCTGTGGCAGCTGTGTTTGCCCAGGCAAGTGGCAGGAGGATGACACTCACTGCTGGTGGGCTGGTAGTGGCTCCTAGACAGAGGTGTTTCCTTCCTCTTTCACAGCCCCTGCTTGAAGGCGTTTATTTTATTAAGATTGGCAGGGGCTGGAGTGGAGGAGGAGGGCACGGGTCCTTTCACTTCTTACTCACTGCTTGGTGTTGTCTATGGCTCTGCTCCTGTCACAGACATCCATGCAAGTGTAGGAGAGATGCTGTATCACTGGCACTGGTGTCCCTCAAATGCTTCTCTGCTTTCTGGGCAAGGGCTAGCTGTGGTTTTAATTAACTTTTTGCCTTGCTCATGCTCCTGCTGACCTACCTTACCCCTGCCCAGCTCTGTGGTCCTACCAACTAACGGATGAGATAAGGGCTAGGAAGCAGAGGTGCAGAAAACAGAAACCACAGTTTCCACAGGAGAAAGCAAAGAGATGCTGGCAAAGTCTCTGGAGAATTTTTATAGCAGATTTCATGCAGATCTGAATTCAGCCTTTCAAATAACTTGACCCTTCGGATGCAGGATTGGGGTGATCCTTCTGCAATCCCCTTGTTGGGCAGTTGGGCTGCTTTAAAAGAGAGCTGCAGAGAGGCAAAATGGAGAGGGGGATAAAGGACAGATGGAGTAGGACAGTGGATGTTGTCCTGTGAGTGCTTTTCTTTTTGTTGGGCTATTTCTGTATTACTGTTGAATGAAGGAGTTTGGGGAAGGAAAGGGCATGTGTGAGGCTCAGGATCTGAATGGGGAAGGTGGCTGAAGGGAAGAAATGGAGAACTAAAGGACCTTTTTAAATCTAATTTTTAAAGAAAGACTTCATGCCAACTTTTTTTGTGCCTTCAGTTTGTTGTGTGGTCTGTATTTCTTCCACAATGGACAAGAATTGTGAGCAGCAGAGGCAGGAGAAGCTTGCCTTGAAAAATGCCAGAGAAAAGTAGGTGGGATTTGAATTAGCGCTTGTCCTGGGGATGACTTTTTCTCTCTGTGTGTTAGATGATTTCTGTTCCTTCCTCAGTCTTGCAGTCCTTGCTCAAATTGTACCTGAGTCTCCATCCTTCCCTTTTTGCAAGTCGATTCTGGAAAACAGCTAACTGCAAGGATGTCTCCCCTGGACTTCTAATGAGACTACAGGATGCTGCAGGAGGGAGGGCTGGATGAGGAGACACATCTAACTTTGGGATCTCAGCAAATATCTCCACTCATTCATGGTGTCCAGGCCTCACCCCATCCCATTTCCATCTCTGATGAGAGGAAGTCACATAGTTGTGTTCAGCTCCCATGAAATTCAACTCCATGAGGACCTATCCATGTGTGGTTAGAAAAAAGAACCCACTGCTCTATCATTTAGCTTTACAGAAGTCTGTTAACTCTATGAAGCAAAGACAAAGTTCAACATGTTATCCTTCAGGGCTGCTTCCCAAATATTAGAGTGGAAGACCAGGACTTGTGAGTCTCAAAGCTGCAGCTGTTATATGTAAACTCTTGCAGTGAGAGGTCTGAATGCCCAGACTGTGCATTTTAAGATGACACCAGCATTGGTTTGAAGCTAGTCCCATGGCTGTGGATGCAAACTCTCTCATCGGTATTGAGTGAAGTGCATTATCTGAGGCTCAGTCAGCCTGCATGCATGGGAGTGGTTGGTAAAAGGAGATTAAGTCCTGCTTCCCAGGCTGTGCTGCAGTGGAGGGTGCTGCTCAGTGAGGAGAGTCCCAGCCCTGCCCTCCCTACAGGGCTTGGATAGCTGGACCCTTACACTGAGCAGTGCAATCACAGTCCGGATTGTGGCTGCTGGTAATGAAGGGAAGGCAGTGCCGTGATGTTGCTCACACAGACACGTTGGGGGAAACTCCTAAAATACCAGCTTTGAAAGTCCTCATGTAGCAAAAATGCTCCATCACTTCATCCTCTCTCCCTTGTGGTCCCAAGTACATGTCCAAGCAGGTACTGCTGTTTGACTGCCTGCCTAACAGCACCTTTAAATTCTGTGTTCATGTTTCTTGAGAGTATGTTCCCTGCGGATCTGCCCTCTTAGCTCAGCACAGGCAGCCCTCCTTTACGTGCATGACTTTGTACAGAAGGCTGTTTTTAATTTTATGAGCCCCCAAGGGAGGTGGGTGACTGCCCTGGGAGCAGAGTGTGTCCTGTGCACTGTGGTGCAGAGGCAGCTTCAGGAGGTGCTGGTTTCTCATCAGTAATTCCTGCCAATTTGACTGCTGTTCGGCGCGAAACGCAATGGCTCATGAGGAATTCCTAGGACTTACAAAAGGTTAAAAAAACCTTGGCACTTCTGAGTTGTACCTCATGTGATCTTCCATTTCTCTTTACCCCCTTCCCCTCATTGAGCAGTCAGGAGGGAGCTGCAGGTGTACAGAACCAGGCTGACTTATGTTAAATGAATTTGCAGTGCTTCATGTTGTCACCAGTGACTGTCTCACTGCTCATGACATGGGGATGAGAAACAAACTGCTCTTCTGTCCCATGGGATACTGCCTTTATACCTAAAGATATTAACAGTGCAGAGAAAACAGGAGCAGCAGCCTGTTGGGAAAATGGAAAGTACTGAATTCCTGCAGCCTGCAAAACAAGAGCAGCTCAGGACACTGGTGTCAAGTGTGAGAGCCTCAGAGGTGAAGGAGTGTCTGTAGGAGATGGGAGCAGAGATGAAAGGGCTTGGAACAGAAGGGAATTACTGTTGCAGCCTGAGACCATTTTCAGAAACAACCCTGAACCTTTGGTGGCTCAAAGAAAGTTTTGAGACCCCAACACATATCTATCATGCACCCCTAATAAAGCTGCTCCTAGCTGAGGAAGCAGTTAGGGGATGGTGAGCATGTCCTGAACGTGCTAAGGCTGAACAGAAGAGGGGCCATGTCAGCAATGTCCAGCAGGGAGAAGAGGAATGGGGTTCAGGCCTCCTCAGCAAATGGAATTTGAAAGGGACTTCCTTTCTCTATATAGGTGTGTTTTCAGCTCTTAATGCAGATTTTAAACTGAGAAGGTCCTTGCCTGGTGAGTCAGGAGAGATGTAACTTTGGCTTACAGACTTCAGGCTTGATTAAGACAAGGGCAGCACTTTTAAAAGAGATCCTTCTTGCCCTTATTCCCTATGATACACCCAGGTGGGTGTCCTCAATGCTGGCTTAGTTCACTGGTTTTAAGAGATAATTTTTTCCAAAGCCACCCCTCTGTAGGAACCTGTAATTAGCAATTAAAGCATAAAAATATTTCCGTCAAGTGACTCCTAAATAAATGCTTGTCACTGCTGATCAGAGTTGGTTTATTTCCATGTGTGTTTTCCTTCCTTCCTTTTTTTGTATAACTTACAGCCCTGTAAATGCTCAGCAGCTGTTAATATGATTCTGTCGATACGTTTACCATGGTGATTTGGCTATATTTGGTGAGCATGTGAAGAAATCACTCACCGGTTAGAAGGAGGAAAGACAAGCTGTCGATATCAGGGGAGAAATGCTAATAACCCCAGTGACAAATCATTCCTGGGAATCTCAAAGGGTTAAAAAAAAAAAGCAGCAGCACTTCCTGGAGAGAGGGGCCTTGGCAAGTGAAGGTGACTCAGCCTGAGCTGCAGACACCAGCTGTCATCTCCAGCTCCTCCTGTGCTTAATCACTTCACTTTTCTAAAGAAATATTTTGTTCTAATTCAAACAGACCCGGACTTGTTTGTTTTTTATGAATTATTTACTGGTGAAGAGAACCTCTGGAGGTATCCATCTTCACTCAGAAATAAGTGGACTCTCAGAGTCTGCTGCAACACTTTAAAGCACGTGGTCCCCTCTGTGATTGTCCTTTTCTTTTTAACACCCACTTAAAACCCAGAATAAACCAAGTCAGCTCTGGCACTTGGATCTGTACTGAGGGAATGCGTTCAGACACGGGTCTCGTCTCCTTGCTCTTTGACAGGCAACCATGCTATTAGGTGTGGTCTGCGATTCTCCACGTGACCCCTGTGGTCTGTGACTGCCAGTGGTTTCTCAGTGTGGAGGTGGAGATGTGCCCCCATATCTGACTTGCTCCTAGGTGCAATTCTGTAGCTCAAAGCAAGTGCTTGGAGGGCCTGTGGGTGCCACTGACCCCTCACTGTGGCATTGGCACTCTGTAGCTCTGCATGTTGTTTCTGTACCTAAATAAACCCATGGCCGAATTCCACCTGACTATTCCTCGCTCCTGCTCTTTGCGCATTTATAGCTCTTCCAGTGGCAAGAGGAGCTTCTGTGATATTTTGAAGTCCCCGAAGGTCTGATCCAGCAGCTGTGGAAGTAAATAAATGGAAAAATTTGCACTGACTGGACTGGGCTTCAGATTAGTCCCTAAATGTTAGTTGATCTGCTTTGGGGTTACGACAGACAAATATTGCCCCAAGGTTACTGCTACAGGAGTAATCGATCTACCTGTCTTGGATATGTCTAGGCTGCCTATCATCACTGTAATATCTAAGTTAGCGCTACCTCCCAGGAAGACTGTTCCTGACCAAATAAGTTGCCTTTTCTTTTGTGTGGCCTGAGACCAGAGTACATACAGTTTTCAGCATATTTAAGATCATTTCTATTTGGCACTTGTCTGTTCCACAGGATATTGCTACTTGACTGCAATGTCCTTATACCCTACTTATATTCAATTTAGAATTCCTTTTTAAAATTTTTTTTTTAATTAAGCAAATAACATAATCTGTAAATAAATGGCTTGGTCCTCAAAACAATTTAGACAGACAAAGTGCCTTGAGTGTGATTTAGCAATTTAGCATGAGTGATGTAAGTCACCCACTTATACAGGCTTCAAAATGACAGGAAAGATAATCCCGTTGGGAACCCTGTAAGTTAGAGCATGCCTGGAGAAGGGTTTTCTCATATACAATTGCACTTAGGGACACTGAATGGGAAGGAAGGAGATTCAGGACCAGAGGAGACTGAAAGAGATAGCTGGTTGCATCCTAGAGGTTTACTTATGCTCAACCCTCTTCACACAAGTCACCACAGCCTCTGGAAGCTGGAAAGGAATAGCCACAGCCTCATGGAAAGTAGCTATGGTGTCTCACCAATGCAGGTTTGGCCAAAGGGTTTTGGAGAGTCGCTGCAGCCGTTAGTGTGTTGGAGACCTGCTGGGAATGTGATAGGACTGTGCTGCATTGTGTGACCTTTTCCTCATCCCATGGGCTATGTGCAGTGGGGCATATTTTAGCCTCGTTTCAAGTTTGCTCTTGTGTGAGCCAGAAGCCTGCAGCCTGCCAACTCCCAGCTGTCCCCGAGCACAAGAGGCAAAAGTTCTCAAAAGTCTCCTTTGAGGCAAATTTCTGTTTGGATAGTGTTTGGGAAAATATCTCAAGAAAATAGGATGCATGAAAGTGATGCCTTTAATTGTGAACTATTTTTATTCCTTTTTTTTTCTCTTGCAAAAGATTCTTTAAGCAGCACCTTTTTGAAGGAGCACTTCTGACATGTAAGCACCTTCTTCCTGCCTCCTTCCACACCTTCCTTCCTCCAACTTACACAATGTGCTACGTTCCCTCTGTGCTCCCCTCCTATATAAGATAAGACATTTGGGTTAAGGAGTTTGCACCATATTCGTCAGAGATGTGTCAGCTGGCAGAATTGAGCTCTTTGGGATTTTTGCCACTTCCTGTGAATTCTGTTATCCCACTGTTTACAAAGCTGTGGCTGCTGGGAAACATAAGAAACAACAATTGAGGTCTACTTCTGAGCCAGTTTCTTACCTTTTTTTAATGTGAAAAGTTTCTGACTCTGTGTTGATTTTCTTGAGGTCATGTTTATTTAAATGAGGATAATAATCTTCCAAATATACCCTAAAATTATATAGCCATATAAATCCTGTCATAATATATTCAGTAAAGCTGTCAGGTGATCATTCTTAATGTAAAATGAGACCTTTTCATTTTCATCCAGTCAGTTAGCACTAAATTAACTCCTTGGAATAGGCTCAGAGCCATTCATTTTAGTAAATACCCCGTTATTTATTGAATATGCAGCATTGCTGTCTGTCTCAGGGCTGGGAGTGAGGACCTCTTCTCTTATATTATCTTGCTCTTCTTATCCCAGCTCTGACGCCAGTCAGTCAGGATACTTGAAAACTGCAGGAACACCACACAAACATTTGTTTTACTCTTAATTCTGATGCAGCCATGAACTGATTTCCAATGACAGGTTCAAGCCATGGGCTAGGCTGAGAGCAGGACCCTTGATCTGTTGCCCCAACAGCAGCTCAGGAGCAGGCATTATCCTACATTGGCTCAAGTCCTTTTTGATTCCTAAGCAAGACAGGTCTTCTCTTGGGATGGAAAGGTGCCAGCAGGTGTGGGAGAGGTTTGCTGTGGGGTTTCTGGTGCGTAGATGTTTGCAAAAAGCATTCAGACTCGTGCTGGAGTCACAGAAGAGCTGTCATTGAGATAAAGACTCAAAGATCTTCAGCTCATCTTTTGCTAAGGCAATTTTGTGAGGTGCCTTGTCTGTCACAGCCTCCTCTCCATCCTCAGAAAGACTAGGGCCCTTCCCTTCTCTTCATCCCTGCCCTGGCTGCCTGGCCAGTGAGGAGCAGGAGTGGTCAGCAGATGCCTGTCCCAGAGCCTGCCACAAAACAAAATGGAAATTGAAGTGCTGCCTGCAAGGGATTCCCTGGAGGACTCAGTATCTTATCAGTGTACAATGTTTAGATGTCCAGTTCCATGATGGAGTAGGAGAGAGAGGTGAATTTCCTTCCCTGCATCCCTGAGATGGAGAAAATTCCACCAGATATGCTCTGGCATCCAGCCCGCAGCTTGGGAAGCAGGGACTCAGCCAGCTTGAGGGAAACACCTTACTTCTCCTGGACCACAAGAAAGAGCCTTGCTTGCAGCCCCGTATTCAGCTTGCCAAACACAAAAGCCAAATAAAAATAAACAAATCAATTAATCAAATCCTGACTGTCCAGAACAGGCTGCAAAGAGATACACTCATCCTGCTCTTCTGGGAGATCAAATTCACTACACAGATCAAAGAAAGGAGAGGAAAAGCTCTTCAAAAGTCAGGAAACAAAATTGCCTAGGCCTTCCTTTAAAGAAGGAAAGTTACTGGACTGCAGCCTAAAAGAAACAGAGGAGAAAGCATCAAAGAGAAGCTCTTAGTCACACGTGGCTCTGTGAAAGGTGAAGTCTGCCAGGTACTAGATGTCCAGTTTGAATTGACAAACTTCAGCTCCTGAAGAGCCTCTTATCCTGCCTACAGGGCTCTGCAATCCCTCCTCTAGAAAAAATGAGAAGATTAGAGTAAGAGAAAAAAAACTACAAGGCTCACCAGATTTATTCATAAATTCTTCACAGCCCTGCAGGAAATGGCTGTCTGTTCACTATCTATTTCTTCTTATTGATGCCCATTTCAGATGTAGTCCTTCTAAAACAAAGATGGTTCATGGGATCAAATCAGTCTCTCCTTAGAAGGGTGGAAGAGAAATCCATTCTCAGTTGAGAGCTGTGTGTTGTGTGGGCATTGCAGGTCGGGCAGTAGGAAGATGCGTCGACTGCAGATAAGGCAAGAAGTCCAGAGATTAAACTGAGGCCTTGCTGTCAGTTGCTGTTTTCTGGCATGAGAGTGACAAATCAATGCAATAGTCTGTCCAGGGAGTGGGGAGTACTGATAGGTTTCAGGAGCAAATTAAGCACAATTATTTCAGGAATGTGTTAAATTTGGTTGCTTCTGCTTTTGGGCAGAAAGCAGCAGATAACCTCTTGTTCACCCTTCCACTTCTGCATGGTCTCAGATTGAAGTTGTCATGCGGAGATGAGATGTGGAGCATTGGGTGTTCTCCTAGAAGTGCACTCCAGTTTCTGGGGAGCTCAATATTGTGACAACCTGTTGGTGGGGAGAGGCTTTAATTAACAACAGGCAGAGCAGATTAAAGGCAGGATCAACAGCTGTCAACCAAAATGGTTCCACATAAATAAATAAGCACATCATCAGCTGGAAGGAAGAAAGCAGTTTCTCACCTCTAGAAGAAAATGAAAAATGATGCAAAGCTGCGAACAAATTTTGTGGGGATCAGAGGGGGAAGCGCAGTTGGAGATGGTCCTTGCATCTTCCAGGTCTAGGACATGGTGATCCCTGCCATCTAGGGAGGTTGCCTGTCCACGTGACTCACAGTATCAAAGCTGTGGTGTGTGGCTGCCCAAGGATGACCACCCATTCATGGGCACCCAGGTCCTAGTACAGGGGACAGCAGGGCCCTCTATGCCAGAATATTAAAGCCTTTTATCTCTGTTTTCTTAGTCTGGCTGACATAGAGCAATTCCAATGTCTAACTGGGATTTCTTGCAGTTTGTTTTAGTTTAGTATGACATTGTTTAGTGTTTAAAGGTTACCTGGGTTACAAATTTTACTGTTATATTGATTGACTGGTCTTTTCTGCCTTGTTGCTGAAGATGAGAAGGAATTGAGAAAAAAATTTGAAATTCCTCCACCATCTCTACACATGGCTGGCAGTTTCCTTCCAGCATTTTCCTCTGCTACCATCTTCTTGTGTGCAAACCTGCACACAAAGCATGGTCTTCTTCCAGAATTGCATGACATGATTGAAACCCACAGTTGCACAGCTCTTTGTATTTCAACTGGTGCAACTTCTGCTTCTGGAGGTATGCAGCAAGTTTTGAAAAAAGCCAGCTATAAGCAGCATGAACAAGGGGGTTTTTTTAGTCTTTTCAGCCAGGTGTTTGTGCATTTTTGGCTTTACTGTAGACTGAGTGTGGCCTTCCCGCACTACTTTTGCTGCAGAGAGAAACTGGGAGCAGATGTGCTGGAAGAGAAGTCTTGTGTATTCAAGCACTGGAACGTGTTGTGTTGTAGGGGACTGCTGTACCTTGAATCTGTGACAGCAGCTACAAATTTGATCCTTTTCTACTCTTTGAACAGGTGAAGGGTTCCTCCTCACTGGCCCACTTTCTACTAGCAGTGAACATGTGGGATCCTGCCAAAGAGGATGTGTTGGCCCCACAAAGTACTGCTGGGATGCTGTTGTTGTATCTCTGCTGGCTCTGCTGCTGGGTTTATTGGTATCAGCATTCATCTATTTCAGTGTTTTCACAATCCTGGTGATAAACAGCATTGTAACAGCACCCTGCAGGCACCTCTATCACTGTGCTGTAAGGTGCTGTGTAAGTACCTGTGCTGCAGAGCATCTGCAGATGTGAACTGGTTGGAAGACTTGTGTTTGCACCCTGGCACGCAGCACCTCTGGAGACCATGGTCCAAGGAGACAGGTGGTCAGCAGGCATGAAGTTCTGCCTCTCATCTTTCACTCTGTCACAGAGCACTAGAAAGTACAAATTCTGTGGAGATTAAGTTATAATTTAAGGCAGTGAACATGTGCTCTGCTGGCAGCTATAAAGATTCAAATCATAAAGTTTTACAGTGGAACAGTTTCTGTAAAAGCATCGTTAGAGAGGGGGAATCATGTCTTTAATTCTTACGACTTATGGGGCTGCCTGGTTTGTGTTGGTTTTAGTGGTGCCTGGTGTGACATGGTGGGGTCCTAACCCCATCTTTCCATTTAAATTCAGACTTTTCTTCCCCAAGGCCCTGCTGTTCCAGTGCTTTGAGAATGACTGTTGGCCTCATCCATGGGAGAGTTTTGGGACCCATAAGGTGTGCAGAAGCAGAGCTTTTAGCCTCTTTGGCTAGCAGGGAGACAAATGACCTAGTGTGTGCTGCACAGTTCGTGGTATGGAGTCTGGGGAAATCCAGGCAGAGACGTAATTATCTTGAGCTTGTAAGATTGTCCAAGAAACAAACTGGATACAACTGTCAGTGTAGGATTAGGGTTGGGTTAGTCAACCCTAATCTTCAACATGCCTCTGTGAGACTTCTGAATATCCTTCCAAAGGACAGGTTATCTTCCTTGTTCTTTCAGACCAAATTTGAAGACAAGTTATGCTTAGGCATGTCCTGTAACACCAGTTAGTGTCGAAAAGGAAGCACCACCAGACGTTGCTTCAAGCCACCATGCAGGGTGGCATTCTCCATCTATAGTGTCTTTGTTCTAGTAGCACTGGAGTGGAGACCAAACAGCTTTCAGCAAGTGAGGGCTCCCAGGTCAGGGCTTCAGAAGTGGTCCAACACAGATGGTGAAAATCTGCAGCCACTACACGAAAGGCAAATGAAATAAAACATAATATGAATAATACAGTCAATACAGCAGCCATGAGTTGTTTATTTTTATGTTAAATTCAATGCATTTTTGTCACCCTCATATTTTGAGTGATCAATAGGCCAAAGATTTTCATATTAACAATACTCAGTTGCATTGTAGAAGCAGAAGGAAGTGAGGAGTTTTGTCAGCAGGATGGAGGTGTACGGTTTTTGTCACCTCTTTGGGACATGGGGAGAGCAATTTGAGATTATGAATAAGCATCATAGATACACATATTTGCTGAAAGATCAGCAGTTAAACTGTTAACAGTATTCCCATTTCAATCTTCAGCTCCTAGAATTAGCACCCCACTGGGGTGCGCTGACTACAGCAGACCTCTCCATGTGGTTATAGCAAGATTTTTATGAGGGGAGGAACCCAGTGCTGGTGTGATTACATTTGTTTCATCTTTTGGTTTTATTTATTAATTAAAGCACAGGAACTTATTCTTAATGAAAATTAAGACTGGCAGTGCAGGTGGTGCATGTGTAATATTTAAGGCTCTGACCCTAGGTGTAGGGCTGTGTTCTGTTGAGCTTTGCAGCTGGATTGTCTGAGGGAAACTGAGAGGGGAATTTAGTTCAGCTATAAGTAGGCTGAGTTTAGAATGGGGGAGTTTTATGATCTTAAGTCTTGTGATTTTATGTGGTTCTGGCAAAGAACTCCAATAAGGCATGGGGAGATAGCCACTTGCCAGCCTTCATCTGCAAAACAGAGGAGCAGACAGTTAGCTGAAGTGCTGTTGGTATCTTGTGGATGGAGAGAAGGCATTTAATATGTTCCACTGGGTGGTGGAAGTGACTTCCAGCCTTGGCTGGCAGCTGGCAATATCACCTTTAAAGCTGAGTGTCATGGGATTAGATTGAGTCCTGTGGCATTACGGCCAAGTCTTGTTGTGCTTTTGAATCCTCCGTTTGCTGAGCTCATAGATCAGCTCGGCTCAGGGTGTGCGGTGGCAATAACCCGGCATTATTGAACCTGTCCTCCTTGCTCTCCCGGGCAGTCACACGTGCGTCTGGCCAGATTTGCAGGACTCAGCAGCGGACAGCCCAGGCCCCACTTACTCAGAGGAGCAGGTCGATAACAGAGGCGGGTGATAGATGAGGAGAGTTAGGGATGGATAATCTGCTGAATTTACATGACCCAGGGTGGTCCAGGGAAGGCTGCGGCTTTGCTGGGAGACTTTCAATAGGAGACAGAAGTTGCCTTAGTTTCCAGCTGCTGACTGCATTTTAAAAAACATTGCAGGGTCTGTTTGGGTGGGTGGAGGAAGCTGCCAATTGTGAACAGAAAATAAAAAGCACTGTGTCTGCTGCTTGCCTTCACAGCTGCACCCCCCACCCCACCCCAGCCCTGCTCAGCGGCAGCCAAGCCAGCACTGCGGGAACAGGAGTGTGCAGTGCCATCCACTCCTCTGCCTGTGCCAGCAGTGGAGCTTCAGGGAAGAAGGAAATACTGGTGGGGTATTTTTAGTGATATTATGTAGATGCATACTTGCTACCTGCGTTAAACTGGCTGTGCTGGCTCCTCGATAAGAAGCACAGGGTTTCAGCCCAAAACTCTGTATTTCCAGGACCGGGTTGGCAAACACATCATTTAAAAAAGCACCAGCAGGTAGAAAAGAGAAGCAAAAAACTGTACTTTTACATAATAAGAAGATTCCAACTTTCCAGTCCCACTGATCCTGGAGAGTAGAGTTCTAGGGCTTAATCCCATAAGATGTTGCTAAATGCCTTCTGCCATGAGAACAGAGCATATGCCACTGGTCAGCTTTTGGGGAGGAAACTTCCCATGAATTGAGGCTGCCCTGTAACTGTTTACAGTGTTGTCTTCCTTTTGTCTTCTTTCGTTTGATCTCTCGCAGAAGCATCTGGTCTGGCCTTTGCTGGAGACACCACACTGGGATGGAAGGACCGCAGGTCACTTCTTCTGCCCACAAGTGACAGCTCTGGTACCCATAAAAGTCTAACCTTCCCGCTGGCTGGACTGCGCTGCTGACAGACCGGCACATTTTAGTGCTTTAGCTTTTTCTATGATGTGTCTGTGTCGTTTGGACACATATTGGCAATTTTTGGTAAGAAATGATGTTTACAAAACATAAGAAGAAAAAAACCCCAACTGAACACATAGCAATTGGAAATAAATATGTACACCAATCCTTTAAAAACCAACCTTCCACCTTCCCTTTCTCCCATTCATCTTGGACCTCGGGCCTTGCAGTGTTCAGCTTTTGCAGTAAAATCAAAAAGATAAGGCACGGCAGAGCAACTAGAAGCAGAAGTGAGGACAGCAAAGCTGTTTTCAATATGCAGACTGATAAAAATGCCCAAATTTCTGATAGCAGAAAGTAAAATAGATTTTCCTTTGTCTTCCCAGTGCACCAATCACACAAGTTTCTAATAAAAAAAAGATTTTTTTAAAAAATTCATATGATTTTAATCAAAGTCTGTTTCTTTATTATTTTACTGAATTAGACCCTGATCCTACAGTTGGATCTATTTTGGATGCAGCTGATTGAGAATCATCTTACTCCTGATTTTTTTTTGTCTGTACAGCTCTCTGCAGAGTTGATGTCTTGGGATTAAACATTCTTCCTCTGCTTGAAGGTGCCTGTCCACCAGTAGAATGAGCATTATGGGCTCTGGGACCTTCTAGGGAAAGTGGTGCTGGAGAAAAACAAGGCACTACAAGCTGCCTTGTGCAGGAGTGTAAGGGACTGATGTTGATGTACAGTTGTACATCAGGATTGTTTGTGTTTGCTGTTTTGCTGGGTATTGTTAAGTAACCAGTAAAGACCATGGCTGAGGAGGGGTGGTTTTCATGACAAAGATTGAAGGCTGCCTGGAAGTGCTGTGGCAGCAAGGACATGAGAAAGTCTTCACACAAACTGAATTGCTGTTCTAATGCAAAAGCCCTTAAGGGGACTGATTTTAAAGAATTTCCTTCCTCACCCTGCTATATATGAGGAAATATAAGTAAGTGGCTCAGGGTCTGGCCTTAAGGCAGGCTGTCCTCCTTCTGAGAGGAATGCACCAAAGCAGGGACAGCCTCATGCAGGATGCAGGCTGCTGCCTACCATGATGTTGTGCCTGTGCTGATGGGTTCCAGGAACAGCTATAAGGATGGAGAACTCTTTGTTGGAGGAGCCCTGCAGCTCTGTAATCAGCTGTTTCAGTGATGGGTGCTACAGCATCCCTGTGAGGCCATGGCTCAGTGATTGAAAAGAGCATCCTGGAAAGGAAAACCGAGCTGGGCACATGTAAAAGAGTTCACAAAAGAGCCGTGGTACCCAGGGGTACTCATCTAAATGTCTTGGTGCCCTCCAGACAAAGCAGTTGTATTGCTACTGAAGCTGTCTATAGACGAGTTCTATTTCTGAACGCTCTTCAGCATCTTTGGTTTCCTCTGCCTTCTTCCAAGGAAGAAGGAGCAGTGCAGGTATTGTGAATGCGTAAGCTCATACTGGTGAGTGTGGGTGCAGAAAGCAGTGCTGTGGCAAACCTGGGTTGAATTGGTGCTGGGGACAGGTTTGGGGTCAAAATGGACTGTTCTGCTGAACAAGGTATACTGAAAGCAGAGAAGTTTTGAGAAGGCAAAACTTTATGCTTCACACAATTCTGTGTAGTAAAGAGAAGCTCTCACACACCTACCTGTTCTCCATGCACGTGGTGTTGCATACACGCTGGCAGATCCCTGTACGAACACAGCATGCGTGTCGTCCATAAAATCCCAGGCTGCACATATCTGGACACACGCACACACCCCCACACTGGCGCCTTTGTACATTTATGTTTATCAAATAGGCTTAATACAGGGCAAAGTTCTCTTTGCTTTCTACTTCCTGACATTTCAGGGAGAAAAATGTTCTGCTGCAACCTCAGTAAAATAACTGAGTGAATAACTTAAAGGAAATAAAAATATGCAGGGTTGTTGCAGTTAAGGAATTAGCCCTCCTTGCCTGTGCAACACAGCTCCTCTCCTTCTTGCCCTGTCAGTCCTGTGGCACCCTCCCTGCTCTGTGTTTTAATTCCAGTCTCTAATCTCAGCCACTCCTGTGATAAATTAATTGTAATGATAGAGGCCCCAGTTACGAGGTCTGCACCGTTTGCTTGTAATCTGAGCGACAGGTTTAGGGCCTGCTTTATTTAAGATGCGAGGGTAATTACATGGGAGTTAGCATATGCAGGCAGGGAGATATGATTCATTCTCCCAGCGACGGCCATGACACAGCTGTTTGTCGGATAAAATAGAGGAACCGTGTTGTTACAAAATGTTCCCCTTATTATACCTCATTAAAAACAAGGCTGCGATAAGTCAGACCTGGCAATGAATAAAATGTATTGCCCCCTGTAAAAGCTGATAGGAGAGAAAGAGGGTCTTCCAAGCAGCCTCAGGTCATTTATTTATTTTTTGTTCTCTTTCATGCTTCCTCTGCTTTCGTTCCCTCTGGTTTTCTGCCTCACACTGGCTGCTGGTGAGAAAAAAAAGAATGTTTTCTCTTGCTTTCTCTTCTTTCTTTTCTTCTTTCTTACTTTCTTTGAACCTCCCTGTGCCCTCCCTTTCTGGGAGCAATCACAGATGAGACAGAGTCGGGCCAACTGCAATTAGCGAAGCCCTTTGCAGGGAACAAAAGTGGAGGTTTGTTCCCATCAGTGAACAGGAGTTGTGCCTCTTCACCTTGCCTTGGTGCAACAGGCTGGGAGAGGTGGGCAGCTCCCTCTCTGGCCCAGTGGCCAGGGCCTTCCCAGGTAGGTTATTTAAAAACAAACAAAAAAAAATTCCAAAGAATAAGAAAACATTACTTTTGGGATAGAAAAAAATGCTACTTTCCTTTTCCTTTCTTTTTAAATAACCTGACAAGTGTGAGGTGATTCTCTCCTCTTTTTCAACTGCAGGAAAACAGTGGAAGTTTAAACAATAAAAGGCAAAAGTGGGGGAAAGGCCACAAACAACTTCTGAGAGCCTCATCAGGGTGAAATGTATAGAAGGGGACTCTCTGAACTGGCATGCGGGAGCAAATGCATAAATCCATCACCTCTGCGAGTGCTTAGGTGCAGCAGTTTCAAAGGATGGCTTTCACTCTTTCACTAGTGGTTTTTCTTTGCGCACACTTTAAGCTGTCAGACTGCAAGTTGCAAGGGCTCCTACTTGCTTATGTATTGTTTGGATGCCCTAAGGATACAACATTGACTTTTGGCTTTTGGAGTTTTTTTAAATTTAATTTTTTTTAACCCAGGGAAGAGGAGTTGTAGTGCAGAGGAGAGGTCTTGCCTACTCTGGAGGGCTGTCATTTGGGTGAGAGGCACCAACTGACCTGAGCACAAGCTCAAGTCGGGCAGCTGTGGCCTTTTGGAGCTGTTTGTATGGGCTGCATTAAACCAAATGACGTGTGTCTTGGTTTTTCTAACATTTTTTTTTTAAACTCTGATCAATACGTTCAGCTGCTTCTTCTCTGACCATTTGCTTCTCTCTTGCATATGTTGCTCTTTTCTTCCCATAATAGCTGAGGCAAATGAATAAGGCTGATTGATAGATTGGCTAGTTTATTTTTAACCTAAGCTATTCAGGGAGATTTATAAAAACGTCATTATTTCTCTTTGGATGGATATTTAACTGATAAACACTGCAACATTTGACTAATAAGGTACTGAGCCGTGTTCAACTTAAAAATTAGATGCTCTTAGAACTAACTTTTTGAAATAGCAGTCAGTAAATCTGTCACTTTGTACACATGTTCTCTTGGGACTAGGTCCTGTTTGTTAAAAGATGTATCTGGTTTGCATCCAAAACTCCAGATTTTTGAAATGGTAAGTCACTGCATGGCCTCTGTGCTGTACCCAGCTCTGTGCTGCCACAGGGCTGGTGTGGGTGTTAGCAGTGGGCTCAGGACTGACAGTGGCAGCAGAAGGCATTGCAATACCCATGCCTGTCACCCTGCTATTCAACTAGTTAGGGACTTGCATTAACAGGATTGGTGTCATGGGCAAAGAAGATCAGAGCCCAGTGTGTCACCTGTGTTGATTCTCATTGCCGCTCATGGCTTCTCCCATGGCAGCCAGAAGAAGCACGGGTCTTGCCTCTGTCTTGTGGTATTTTAGTGGAAAAAGTGAGTTCTGTATTAGGGACAGTATTGGCTCATAGCAGAAATGATAGTATTGGTGTTGTGGACCTGCTGGGCTTTATAAGCTGATTTTAGCTGTTGGGAGCTCACTGCTGTGCACTTGGTAAAGAGCCAAGTGGGGAGGGCGCTCAAAACAAAATGTCTCCGGCAGATGTGCTCTCATGCAAGAGTCTACAGCATTACCATGGATGGCAGTAGTGCTGCAAGTATCAGGATTAGACTAGTACATTTTGAAGGCTGATGTTAGAAGGTTGGGGAGAAGTTGAGTGCAGCATAGGCCCCCTTTGGACAGTTTTCCCCAAATCTCTAGGTTAATCGCACTTTCCTGGGCTGGCTTGTTTGTCCTCTCACCTCTTCTTTCCACTTCTGTATTGATCCTCTGCACCACTTCTCCTTTGTGAGTAGATCTTGTTTACAGAAATATAATGAAGTTTCCAATTTCCAAATAAAATCCAAAACAAGTAGGAGTAATGGTTTGCAGATGCAACCACTCCCACACTTAATTAAGCCAAGCTCAGTAGAAGGTTTTGCATAATTTAGTAGTCTGTCTTGGATAGCCAAGGTGCTGTATGGGCAGGCAGCTGAGGCTGTCATCAGCTCTGTGGCTGGAGCTGTTACTTGGCAGTTTGTACAACTAATCTTTTTCACTTCTAGGGTCTCAAATCAGCTTAAAGGACTGAGCTGGAATCAGTGGAATCTGTTTCACTGATGGAGAGAGCAAAGTCTAAAGAAAAGCATCAGCTGTCCAGACTGATGTAGTGAGTAGTAGAGGGGAATCTGGTGTCTGCACTCCTTCACCCCTGTTTATGCATCACATCAGCCATTCTCCACATTTTTAAAGTTATCACACAGCAGCAGCATCTGCACTAGGACAGACCTCTGCTTAGGGCTGCAACTTGCATTTTAAGGTCACTTCTTGGGAGAATGTCACTTTTGAGCATAGGATCACTTAGTGTTACTTAGTGATTTCAGTCTTGGAAATGTGTGCAGCCAGGGCATGGTGATGGTATCCATACCACTTGCTGTTATAGATTATGGCTTCTTTGCAGGAGAACACAGAGCAGGGAGGAGAGCTGCTTCTGAAGATATTGCAGTCTAGGGAGGCAAAACAGGCGTGAGGAACAGTATCAAAGAGAATTGCCAAGCCCTCTTTCTCCTTCTGTGAAATAGCATTGGTAGAATCATTGCTGTAAGAGGTTATCCTAGAAAAGCTGTTAGCTTCAAATTGCATTAGAGGAAGTTTAGGTTAGACATTAGGAAAACGTCATCATTGTAAGGGTCATAAGGCATTGGAACAGGCTCCTCAGACAGGGAGGGGGTTGAATTACCATCCCTGGATGTGTTTAAAATTCATGTAGGTGTCGTGCTCAAGGACATGGTTTAGCAGTGGGCTTGATACAGTTCGGTTAGAGGTTGGACTTCATGATGATGGTGGAGGCCCCGTCCTTGGAGGTGTTTAAGTCCGGGCTGGATGAGGCTCTGGCCAGCCTGATCTAGGGTGGGGTGTCCCTGCCCGTAGTAGGGGAGTTGGAACTGGATGATCCTGTGGTCCCTTCTAACCCTGACTGACTCTATGACTTGGTCTAGGTGATCATGCTGTGGCAGGGGGATTGGACTAGATGATCTTTCAAGGTCCCTTCCAATCCCTAATGATTCTATAACAGTTAATGACTGTTCTATGATTCTATGATCTTACAGATCTTTTCCAAGCTAAACAGTTATATTACTCTGATGTCTGAATACTGTGTCTTAGCCAGTGTACGTTTGCCTTTCTACTGAGTCCAGGGTATCCAACTGCATTAGAAACACTCAAGCACCCTGGCAGAGCTGTTTGGGCATTAAAGCCTATCCATCAGATGTCTACTGGCCACATGGGCACAGCTGACAGACACTGCCCAGGTCAGTCCACAGCATCAGGTTTAAAGCCCAACAGAGCTGTAGGAGTGTTGTTACCTTTCTGAAGCCAGCTGACTTGACTGCAAGGGAAAGATGAGCTAATGGAGCTGGTTTCCTCTACCCAAGTAGAAATGAACAGGGCTTAGAGACCAGACTTCTCTGTGAGGGGAGTTCAGAACAAGGGAAATAATTTGGGAGACAACAGATAAGAGAACATTTAGCTGAAGATGCTAGAGAGAAGCTCACCTCAAAGGGAGTACCCTCAAATGTCTCCCTCTGCTGCAGAGCTCAATGTCTAGATCATCAGCATGGAACAGGCCGCTTAACACTGGTATGGAAGGGAGGGACATCAGCTAGTGCTGAGTTTAAGGATCACCCAGAAGATGCCGGCTCAAGAGAAGAGGAGACAGCAACAAAAGCTGTAGGGGGGGAAGTAAAACCAAAGGCCAGCCCTCCCCTCCCCCTTGCCCCATAGAAATCCATGGGGGGCTGGAGAGGCAGGTGAGTAAATCACACCGCCTGGCTCCATCACCATCAGGCTCTTCTTTGTGGGCTGCACAAAAGCTGAGAGTGTTTTATTTTTGGTGCGTGCGGGTGTGTTTTGGCGCGCGGGCCCCCTCGTCTGAGGGCGAGCAGCGGCCGGGAGCGAGGAGCAGGGCCCCCACAGGGATGGGTGCCCCTTGTCACTGGCCCGAACCCGCCTGCCAGACAATGCGGAGGGTGGGCTGGGGGAGGCTTTTGTCTCCCTGTTTTATACACTCTCTTTTCAAGGTGGGGAGGAGGGAAAGGGGCTGAAAAAGTTTTTGAATTTCAATCAGGTTTGTCTTTGAAAGCCTTTGGCTTTTGTTGGGAGGAGAGGAGGGGAGGTTTACATTTCAGCTGAGTCTGGTGGATGGGCACTGGGGAGGCAAGGGGGAGGTGGGGGGCAGTCACTTTAATGACATCAGTTTGGCTTTGGGGCTAGGCATACAAAAAAAAAGTCATCCAAGTGCTTACTTGGCAGGCACATGGAGAGTGTGTTGAGGGGCAGGGGGGGATGATTGGGACAGTAGCTGTTTTTGCAGCAGCTCTGAGACAGGCATGTCCAGCTGAAGTGCCGGGTGTGAAACACAAGCCCGGCTGAATGGCTTGTCCCCTCGAATCACCGGCCACCCCCCGCCTAGCTTGTCTGTCCCACCATGGTGGCAGCTTTGACTTGCGTAAGCTAGTGAAGAATGGACCCACCCATGCCTAGAAATCTGCCTCCTCCCTCCCTTCCCACCCCTTCTCCCCTTTTCTGAGAGGTGTAATGGAGCAGATCTTACAGGGAGCAGCTGCCTCTGCCCCCGTGCCTGCCAGCCCCTCACTCCTCTTTATAACCTCAGGTTGAATGAGGGACATGGAGAGCCTGATGTCCCATAAGTTGCAGGGCTTGAGTCTGCTCTTCCCATATTCCCATGCAGTGCCATAGCTGCCACCGAAGCACAGCCTGTGTTTGGCTGGACTTCTCAGTGGGATGCTATGCAATTTCCAATGTCACAGCACTGTGATGCACTGAGGGCAGCATACTATGGACTTCCATGAGTTGGTTTGTCTCCCTCTGCACCTTGCTCACCCCATTCCTGGTGCAGAGGCAACCAGGGATTACACTGTCTGCATGACTAGCTTTGACCAGGAGGAGGTCTGGGGGAGGGTAGCATCGCTCATTCCAGCTTATCTGCCCAGTGGTAGGGAGGACCTGGACCAGCTTCCATGGTTGTATCAGATGGTGCAGATGGCCCTTCCTCTTTTGTGTGTGGCCACTTTTGACCCTCCCATTCAGCTGCAGAAGAGCTTATGCTCCTTTGTTTTGAGTAAATATAAGAAAAACACAACCTTACATTCCAAGGGCAAATCTCAGCTCTCCTAACATGGGCTGTTCAGATGCACACCTCCAATATTAAAAAATAAATACTGCCCTCTTCTCCTTCTTTCTGCAGTTCTTTGTGGGAAGCCTTGAGTAAAGGATGTGGAAGAGTTCACGGAAAGAGGAGTATAGTTTCACACGATTGTTTCCCATTTTTGAAGCAAATACTGAATTCTAGATCATAGGTGCCAATTCTCAGGTCAGAAAGTGTGGGGTGTTCCTGGTTTAAAGAAAATAAAACTGACAACCTTTAGGTTTTGATCAGAACCATTTTGTGTCCCAGAGGTGTGTGTGCTGCCAGACCAGCATGCCCTTGGGGATGAACTAAGTTCTTGTGTATCTTTCAGAAGCAGAAACGTAGGGAGATGAGGAAGGCAATGAGCTAGTCTTACCTCTTCCAAATGAGGATATCTCCTATTCTACAAATAAAAAGAATCCATCTGTCTGTGTCAAAAGACAGAAGATCCAGAACTTCAGTCCTGCCCCAGGAACAACAGCTTTTCCTAAGCTTTCTTTCAATATAATTTGGGAGGAATTTCCCCAACATCAAGAAAGCTTTGAAATTAGTCTCATTTCATCCAGAATTTTTCTTCTAGAGTCTGTTAACAAATATGGGCAGCCAAATAAAACTCAATGAGAGAAGAGCCCAAGAGAACTCTGCAGCTTCATGTCAGCAGCTATGCAAGAACACAGGCTGTATAAGGGTGGGGCGTGCTTGGATCTTTTCATGTCATGTCTCTAAGTTTCCAAGACTATTTTAGCTTTGTTCCTGAACCACAATATCACATCATATTTCTTAGAGTAGTTTTGTCATATGCCTGTTCTGCCTAGTGTGGAGTTTTCTTCAGCTTTAAAGCTGTATCAAAATTGATATTAATTGCCTTGAGAGATGTAAAACAACTTCTCAGAGCCACTGTGATGCTTGGTGCAGAGGAACACTACTGAATTTTTCTTGTTTGCAGTCTCTGATGGAAGCTCAGAACTTTCAGCTGGTGCCTGGTAGGGGGATGTCTGTGTTCACCCTGTCTGTACTGAGCTGTAAGGGCCTGTTTCACACTCAGTCGGAAGAGTGTGTTGGTGTGTCCTCACCTTCCCTTTGAGGAACTGCACCATAACTCAAGTGCATGCCTGCAAAGAAAGCAATCTACTACTACATTGGGCAGGCATTGCTAGCAGCTGCAGATGCTTTGTATCTCGCAACATGGGGAATTTTGGAAATTACTTGAGGTTCTGCAGAAGATACCATCCTGCTTTCCGTCAGCGTGTTGGTCACCACCTGCAGAACCACAAGATGGAGGGCATGGGCTGCTGTACCACTGTGGAGTGAGTCTCCTGGGGTGTTTACACAAGGCTGATGTGAATGTGAGGTTGAAGGAGGTGCCAGTACCAGCCCAGGCCGGTGAGGTTTGTCAGAGTGACATAGTCAAACCTGCAGGCACCTAGGGCACTGCTCAGAAAACGGAGATTGTCAAGAGACGGAGGGGTTCAGAAGAGCACCAGGCTTAGGGGAAAGCAGTTAGACCTTGAAAACAGATGTTGAGACGTGCATGTATGAAACCAGTCAGGAGACCTTTGAGGGCAGTTGCTGGCTTCTGGTGAGGCTGTGTGGATGCAGTGGTGAGAGGTAGAGGTCAAGAGGAAATGTTCCCTTTGTACAGTGACGTGAGCCCTGTCTGTGGGTACTCCTGTGGTGACACAAACTTACATTCAGGTTTTATTTGTATCTAGTTACCTCTCCATTTAAGAGAAATGGATGTTTCCTCATGGCACATTCACTTCTGGCCTTGGTTACATACTGCAAACCTGCAGGAGCTCCTGGCTCCCACAGGGTCACTGGGATTTACACTGGCACGGCGAAGATCAGAATCTGGCCTTGCCACCCCTTCTCAATCTGGTAGGAACAGTTTTGGTTTGTGGCTTGCCCAGGAGTACCATCCAACTCTCTCTTCCTTTTCTCTTCTTTGAAAAAAGCCCCACAATCTAATTTTTACTTGCTGCCTGATTCCAGGGCGCAGAGGGCCACCCCAAAATAAAAATGTGTCCTCTCTTCCCCAGTTCCAGCCAACTTGTTTTGCTCTGCCTCCTGCAGCGCAGGTTAAGCCAGTGCCAGCTCTGGTCTCGGGAGATTCCCTGCAACCCCCACTTGCCTCGCTCCGTCGCCGGCAGCTTTTTCATTATTTATTTAATGTCTTGTACCGTAAATAATGGTGACTTTATGGTTATTAGGAACGGGTTAAGGTACATGCGGGCAGCACCAGGCTGCCTTCAAAAGGAACAGGCCCGGCATAAAATGTTGCGATAATTGCTTTACTGCTGAGTGCTTGGTCTTTATTTTGTGTCCGATTTGTCTCTTAAGCCAGCGTAACATTCTCCCCGCTGCAGGAGAATGCAGAGAGCAAATTGAAGGTCTGAGCGTGAACAATGCAACATGGTGCACTGCTGGGTTTTTCTTTTCTTTCCTCTTTCTTCCTTCCTCTCTCGACCTCCCTCCAGTCATCTCTGCTCCCCCTCCCCCTTCAGCCTTCTCTCCCTCTCAGCTGCTCCAGCCCTTCTACCTCTCTGCACCCTTTTTATGGCAGGTGAGATGGGAGGTGGGAAGCCAGCAGGTCCTCTTCAAAAGCAAAGAAAAGAAATATAGCAGCAGAAAGCACCTTCTTATACGAAGCCTGGCATGTCCTTCAGCACATGGCCCAACCCAAGGATAATGGTGGCTTTTCCACAGCGGTGCTGATACCCACGCACACAGCAGCTTGGGATGCTCTGGGGTGCACGCACCTGCTGGCAGTAGCACAGTGACACCCACACAGTACCAAGGAGGAGGCAGTAGGGAGCAGGTCATGCTTTTAAAAGACAGCTACCAAGGTGCTGGGGCCTGGAGAGTGTTTGTGTCATCCTGCTGGGCACAATAATTACCTTGTTAGAAGTAATTAAAGGTGGAGTTGTGATCACTCCAAAGTGAACCTCCCTTTCCTTTTATCACAAAAAGACAACTGCAGTTGCACTGCAGGCAGTGGGAGCATCTGCCATGCCAGGGTCTTGGTACTTGACCCATACCTACCCTGGCATGAAATCATCTGAGTTGCTTTCTTCTGAGATTTATTTTTGGTGGAGGGGGGGAAGCCAACTGGACAACAGTCTAGTGCCTACATGGTACTACAAGACTACACTCGGCTGCTTCTGTGACCTTCACAAAGACACTTTTCCTGGACCTCGGTGATCCAGGCTGTGAGATGGTCCATTGCCCTTAATCTGCCTGACTATGACTCTTTCTTTTCTAACTGTCTGGGAGGTTCTCTATTAGAGGGACAGAGATCTGCTACAGAGCCTCCTGTCTCTTCTCTGCCCAGAGGCAGGTGGAAATGAAGGTTACAGTTTCTCATCTAATCTCTGGTTGTAGGAAAACCATTCCTTATTGACATGGTTTTGTGGACTCCTCTGGAATGCCTAGGTCTGCTTCCTGTTGGAGAAACCTCTTCTGGCTGGGAAGTCAAAAGTTTCCTGGTCATGCAATGTGCACTGGCTTGATGGGATGGTGTGATGGGGAGCTAGCCAGATGCAGAGCAGGTAAACAGCCATTCTCCACACCGTGCTAGCAGTGTTGGGACTAAGGCAATATTTGTTCTACTAGGAGGAAACAGAAAAAGGGGATTTGGTTGTAAAAGAGCCCACAGCCTTTTCCTGGATGCCCAAACAGCAGTCTTCTGAGATGTTCAGAATTATCTCTTGAGATCTTCCTGATTTGGCTATTCTATGTCTTATCTACCCAGTATGGAAAATGCAACCAAAAATACCCCCTGTATATATATCTTTGAAAAAAACCTTTGGTTTCAATTTTGTTCAGGAGTTAAGGTTCAGCAGTTACCTCAAGGGCAAGAGCTACCCAGCTGAGAAGTCGGTATGTGCAAAAAGGCTTTGCCCACTCATCCTGCTTTAGCTATAGATACAATGCCTACCAGCAATTAAAAATGAGGGAGTTTTACCTTCCCAGGGCCTCTGGAAAATAGCTCGATTAGCAGAGCAAATTGTTACACAAAGAAGTTGTTGAGTTTTTTCCCTTTGCCAGGGATTCAGGAGTTATTTCAATCAGAAAGTGCTAATCATCAATTTAAGCTTAAGAATCAATGGGTTGTAGCCGTGGCAAAAGCCCAATCAATGCTGAAAATCTGACCCACAGATAGGTTTGGTCCCCTTTCTCACACTCCCCACCTGCCTCTCTTCCCCCTCCCCTTGGCCCCTAGAGCAGTGACCGAGTAATTAATAAGGCATAAGGGAAAATATGAATGAATTGGGCTGAAGGAGAGAAGGAAGAGCAGGAGGAAGGATTTGCTGTGTGTATCTGAACAGCTTTAATTAGCTGTTTCTTAGTCTCTTTGGTTTGGTAGCTTGTTAGGGTAATCCAGTTAAAGAGACTGCCTTTCATCTCTGTTAGACTTTTCTCAGCAAAGAGGGGTGGGTGAGCTCTGCTGGAGCACGCGGTGGTGCAGGCGGGTGGGAGCCAAAGCCACCCCAAACCCCAAATGCGATTGTTCCTACAGGGCTGCTCCCTTTAAAAACGGCTAAACCAACTCCGGTACAGTCCTCCCGCTAGCCACGAAAGTCAGCGGTAAAATGGCCAATGTGCTTCTCTGGGCTTAATGTGTCCTGTTTTCTGACCCCGAAACGTTTTCTTTATGAAAGGATCAAGTTGGGAGCATTGTCCCAGTGCCTTGAAAAGAGCTGCACAGAATGCTCTTTTGTGTTAAGTTGCCTTTTTTTTTTTTTTTTTTGAGCCCNCTGCATGATGAGGGGAGAGGCTGGGACGGACAGTGATACAGACAGAGACTGTCTTGATGAACCATCTGTGCCACAGTGTAATCCAGTGGAGCTGAAAAATTAAACAGCATTTTCAATTAACTTTCTCTCTCTGGCTCTTTTTTTTCCTTCTTCTTCTTGGGGAGAAGTTTTATTTTAACCCTTTGGAAGCTATTGGCATGCGGAGGACTATGGACATGGGGTCAGTGAAGGCAGGACATCTGTAAAACCACTCACCTGGAACTGGGGTGTGGGTAAAGGCCAGTGAACTGAGTGAGGGGACAGTTCAGAAGGACATGTAATTTTGGAATAAGTGGGCTGCAGGGCAACTTTCTCTTACTCAGTGGTATGTGCACTCCTTTGAGAAGTGACATCACAGTTTTTGTTTACTTTTGTTGATATAACTTAGGATGTTTTCATTATCCTGCTTAAGTAGGTTTTTTCCTCTCTTTGTAACCTTGCTGCTGTCTTGTAGCAAGGAGCCCCAGGGGTTAACTCTGCATTGCCTTTTTATCAATGGTAAGGAGGTTTTGCCATTCATGTTCACTTCTTCATTTATTTTCCTTCTTCCTTTACCCAAGAAAATGCGTAGTTGGTGTTATTTCAGTAAAACAAATCCTGTTCTACTCCCTGTTTTGTATGTCCTTTGTGGCCATTTTTGTTTGAACCCTACGACCAATCTTGGGTGCTTAATGTGAACGCTCCTCTTTGCAGCCAAGGTGTGGGGACTGGCTAGGATGCAGTGTCCCTGCTGCTGATGCACACACACGCCTCCCAGTTAGTGTTTACTGTGGCTTTTTGGGGAATAATCCTGCCTTTTTCCCATTAGTGACTCTAGCTGTCATAGGTGCTCACTTTGGACATCTTCTGTCAAAGGCATCTGGAAAGCCCAAAAAACTTCCTGTTGAAGTTCTGAAGCTCTCAGACCATTTCCACAGAGAAAGAGTCTGTTTGCCATTGCAAGAGGCTCCCTTCATGGGGTGTGTTAAATTGTGGCCGTCTGAGCAATCTAATTCTGGAACTAGTTCTAGCAATTTGGTTGATACCTAATCAGGGCTTTGCTCATTTATAATCCTCGTGGCCATCCTATGGTGGCTTTGGGAAACATGACCAGTGTTTTGCCCTCCAGTCCTCTGGCTTAGCAGTTACAATAATCCTTGTAGTGTTTTGCTCTTATAAGCTTCCTTGGCAGCTGTAAGACTCACAGTACTTCACAAGGGAGACAAATGGAGACAAACATTGTTAGTACTTTATTTTTGAAGCATGAAGAAGCAAAGGGCCTCACCAGAGGTATCATCAGGTGACCAGCATCGTGGTTGAGTCTGGTCCATGAGCTGCAAATCCAGGCTGCAGGTGGATTTCTAGTGGAGTTGAGCGGCTGGTGTTGAAAATGATATTCAGCCCTATCATTCCCACACCCCTTTGCTTGTGTCATTCCCCTCCCCTGGGCCTGGAAACTTGGATTCTCTTAATCTATGTGCTATGCACAGGCACAGACAGGGGAGCCCAGGCTCTCACTCCTGCCTCAAGCAACTCAGCAACCTTCCTGAGTCATCCCAGCTCCACATCTGCCTCCTCCTCAGCAAGTTCTCCTCTCCCATCTTTGCAGCTTCTCCAGCAGTGACCTCAGGGAAAGATCCATAAGGATGTCCCTATGCCTGTTTCCTCTCCCAGTGCTCAAACTGGGAGCTGACAAAGGAGTGGGTGCAGAGCCTGCATCCAGAGTTGCCTTTGGCTGTAGAATCTAGTTCTTCATCCATTGTTGCTTGGAGGCTGTGGAGGAAGAACCTTTGCTTCCCATCAGGGCAGCAAATCCAGGTGGTCCCTAGAATCAGGTGGCTCTGTCCCACTCTGCAGAAGTTGGGAATACGGGGCAGTGAGTGACAGCAAAGCTAGAGCTAGAGTGCAGCCTTTGCACTTCTGCTTCAGACCTGTTTCACACAGCTGGGTAAGACCAGGCAAAGCAAAAAAAGAAAAAAAAAAAATGCCCCCCCTGCTCTAGTGTCCCAAATCCACTGACTTCTGCAGCCAGGAAGGAGGGTCTTCATGTCCCTCCAAGCCATCTGCTGCAGCTCTAGGTTGTCATTTCTCAGGCTCGGAGAAGCAGAGTACATTGTCATTTGCTGCTGAGTCCCAGTGCCCGCTTGCTTGGCCATGTCCTGCTCCAGCTCGCAGCTCCCTGTGGGGAGCAACCTGCAGGTCTCCCCCTCCATGTGGGCAGCCTCCCAGTTACCAGGGGCTGCTGATGGCATGACAGGAGGGAAGAATACTCAGCAAATTGCTTTGCTGCACATCTTAAACCAGGCCTTGATTTGATTTAAACAAAAACAAAAGGAGGCTTGGTGGAAAGAGGAGCAATTGGCTGGCGCAGGCCCTCTTCTGTGTCTCACACGCACAGGCTCGCATAAGTGACAGCTCAGTGGGCTGCTGTTGAGCGCTTTCATTGCTCAGCCTTTTGCTCAGGAAAGCCAAAGTGTCTGTCACTGTGTGTCTCCCCACTGCCTCCCCTTGCCTTTTCTTTTGCTGTTCCCTTTCTTTCCTTCTCTCTCTCTGCAGAGGAATGGGCAAGACCTTTGCATTCAAAGAGAGGATGGCTCTGTGAGGTCTCACTAAGGTTGGAAATCGCTTTAGCAGAGATGATATTTCTTTGTTTAGGGGCAAATTGTGCCCCTTTCCTACAGCCCCAGAGTTGCCAGATGTTGTCATCTGCAGGGGGTCCCCAGAGAGGGGTACAGGAGCCCTGAGGGGAGAGGAAGGACTCTGGGAAGGGAGCTGCTGGCTTTAGCACTTTTCAGTGGGAGGCAGGGATGCAGTGGGGAGCAGAGAAAGGTCTGGGAGATTTGTAGCTAGTGTCTGATGAACTGTGTGTGAGCAATGACACAAAGAGGTGCAGCTGGGTGGAAAAGACGTGCTTCTTCCTCACATCTTGAGGGCCATGAGCTCCATGCAGTTGCTGAGCAGCAGCTCTACCTGGATGCTTTGGTCTGAGTTTTTGCTCAGATGCTGCATCAGATTCCCATGCTGCTCCCACCTCCAGTCTGGATCAAAATGGAGCCCTATGTCTGAACTAACTGGCACCAAGGGACATGGATTTGGTCTTGCATTACAATGTCTCTAGCCATCTTAATTGAGCTGTTCTAACTATATCCAGCTCTCTTAGCAAACTGGGGTAGATCCATCCCTTGGCTTTGAAATGAAACCTGCGCAAAATATGGGGTAGTGAGATCAAGGAAAAGCAGTGAACAGACTCAAGGCAGGCACAGGGTGCTTGGACATGTGGCAGTGGCTGCAATGGGACAGAGGTTCTTGCTGCTTTCCCTGGAATGAGCACCTAGTGTGTTTTGTGCTTGAGCACTGAGCATAATGCAGACAACTACAGACCCTGTGCTCCCTCTCCCAGCATCCCAGGGAGAAACAAGACTTGAGAGCACCAGTACAGCTTTCAAGGACATACCTATTTGCCTTCCTTTGATGTCCGAGAATGTGGTATTGGCCACCTTTGGGCAAATGTGAATATGCATGGGGTGATACATTCTCTTGAGCCCCTGGACCAAGGCTGCTCTTCATTTGGAAAAGCAAGCAGCCCCATCAAGTGTCTGTCCTTCATTATCCTTCATGACCTATCTGACACCCTACTCCATGATGTCCTCTTGTTCCTGAGGGCTCAAAGCATGGTCATTTCAGGTCACTGCAACTAGTTGTCCTTCCTGGGCATGATCCTACAGCCTCTACTTTGACAGTAGCAGATGTCAGGTCCATGTGTGTCCAAGGATGCTCTCAGATTACTTCCAGACTCAATGCTCAGGGCTTCAGTTTGGGTGAAGAGGCTGATCGGTATTTGGAAGCAGATGGAATGGTTGCTTTAGCAGCAGATTACTGTAACCACTGGCATGAGTAGTGTGATGTAGAACAAGAATTCTGGCATGCGCTGCTCCAAAGCCTTTCTCTGTTTCTCTGTTCCCAGTGGCAGGATCTGGCTTATCACAGGTCTGCTTTGACAGAGGGGAAGGGATGCAAAAACCTCCCCAGTGAGGGATAAGGAGAGCAATGTGTTTGGGTGACCTCGCAGAGTCCTCCTGCCAGCCCTGGTTTCATAAGCCTTGGCTATGCTGAACACTTTCTCTTGGTCCTTTCGGCAACCTCACAGTTAAAAACTTTACCAGTTTCTTTCTCTCTCTTTTTCTCTTCCTTCCTTTTCAGAGTTGACAGGGGCAAAATAAAGGCTTTATTTTTTTTAAACAATTTTGTTCCTTCTGGGAGTGATGGAGCGAGAGTGAGTGAAGATTATAGCTCTGTGTGCCGAAGACCTTCATAATGGGGGGAGAAGCAGTGACATAATGGGAACCTAATGGCAGTAATTGGCCCTGGTTTTGACAGGGCCTATATCACAGCTCAGGAAAAAAAGAGATGTTTAAAGTAAAAATTTACACAAAATTATACGGTTTGGGGGGTGAAAACGGCTGTTTGTTTTTTATCTCTTTTTTTTTCCCAATCCTCTGGGGACATTGCCTCTCACTGTGTTTGTGTCTGTGTGTGTTTTCACATCCATCACTTAATCAAAGTCAGAATGCGGGTCCCTGAACAAGAGAGCCCTCCGTGCCGCACTCAGGTTTTTAAGGTGCTAGGTCAGACACTGAAAGCCAGCGCTGCTGAAGTCTCCTTCATGGGAAGGTGCAATGTGGGGACTCTACTGAGATTTCTCCAAGTCTTGGCTGTGCCAAGACTAGTGGCACAGAAAATTGAGGACCACAACAGAACACAGAAACTAGACCACCAGGGAGGAGCTGTGAACAATGGTATCTGTTTCTTCTTACTGTCCATGCCACCAGTTGAGATCCCTTCTACCACTGTAGGAGCTGTAAGAGCTGTCCATGAAGAGCGCAGAGAAAGGGATGCATGTCCGTTGAGCCACGGAAAAGGCAGCATCATGTCTGCAGGTTTGGTTTGATATGGAGAGAGAAAAGGTCCACAATATCTTAGTCATTCTTGGACCCTCTGAACTTCCTTTCTTGAACATAAGTCACAGCTCCCCCAGCCTTAGCTCCTTGATCGTCTCCCAGAATCTCTTGCTGCTGTGCTCAAGAATGTCCCAGCCTCTAAACCAACAGTGTACCCCCAGGAGATAACATTGTTTCTTCAGTACAGCCATGTCAGCACTAGTCAGTAGAAAACACTGCTCCAAGCTCTGATTCCTTTGCAGGCCTGGACCACACTGCATGTTTTATGTTTCTGTATCACACAGCCCAAGCTGAAGTCCAGCTTGATGTCCCCTACCATCTCCAAGGGCTTCCTTGCTGCTGCAACTTCCCTTGCACATTTTCTTGCTCAGTATATGTGAGTGTTTTGTAGTGTTACACTCTGAAGACCCTTAGAAGGCATGGAGTGCAGCACTATGAGCACTACTGCTTGAGACAGGGACTCAAAGTTGTGCAAGACCCTGCAGGAGCCCTCCAAAAATGTGTGCATATTGTGGTGTAAGCATGCTTATCACTTGCATGGTTGTGACAGCTCAATTGCATTGCAGGAATTTGGATCACGAAGCTATTCTAGAAGGTACCTATTCTAGATGATTGTTTCTAGAGTGCATTGAGTTACAAATTCCTCTGTCTTTAAGCTAGATTTAGCACAAAGGTTATTAGCCTTATGGACAAAAAGGTACTGAATTGGGATGCATATCTGTGTGTTGGTTTGCTGGTTGAAAAGGTCCCAATTCTTTCACTCTCTTGACACTAGGACATTTAAGTGTGTCTGGTAAATAAGCTCCAGGCTCACTGTGTTCATCAACCAATGTTCTTCAAGGACTAAGCCCAAGGAGGCAGTTTGGGTGCACATGTTTATTTGGGAATGCCCAAAGGGAGCTCATACACACATCTTGCCCCCTTTCTGACCAAAACAAAATAAGTAGATTTGCAGTAGTATAGTTTGAAAGATACAAGGAGCTTAAAGTAGGATCTCTCAGTGAAAATGCCTGAGGGCTGCTGTTACACTTCTGTGTTAAGGGATCAATAGTCATTTGGACCAGATAGAGCAGAAAAATGACTAATCTCAGTAAGCACCATTTTCTGTGTAGCTGGATTGCGGGGTGCCATGGTTCAGGAGGGAAACTTGGGTTTGCTGGGCACTCAGTGAATTTGTAGCTCTCAGATGGCCCACTCAGGAATAAATAAACACACCTCTACTGTAAGCTGTGAGCAGTCATCTGTTCTTCAGCCTGGGCAGTTCAGAGTTGCAACACAGAAGCTTAGTGCTTGTCCACCAAAGCCACGTGGATCACCTGCTCCTAGAGAGTCTGCCTGGAGAGGGTTTTTCTTGGCCAAGTTTCTGCAGCTGTCTAAGCACCCCACATCTTCCAGAGAGGGCAGAGAATATGCTTAACTCCAGTTTAGAGATGGTGATACGAAGTCCCAATGCTGTGCTGCAGGGTGGCTGTGGGGAAGTCCTTTTAATGCTAAAGGCTGAGGACAGCCATAATTCCACCCTGTACTTGCTTTGCTCTCTGACCACCCCTTGGTTGAGTTCGTGTGTGCGAACGTGTGTGCCTGTGCACATGCACCTGACCGACGATAAACAAGTGTGCAAAACTCATTTGCCGTCCTGGCTCAAAGGCAGCAGAGCTGCTGGGGACCTTGGGGGCAAGGGGATGCAACATCTGTTCAAAACCAAACAGTGCCTCCTGCTAAATGGCCTAGAAAGCTCCTGTGAGTGGGGTCCTGAGTGAAAACTCCAGTGCTGGGAATGTTTTGTCTGGAGGAGCTGGGATCGGAGGTGGGTGTCCATGGGGGCTCCCACATCCTGAGAATGAGACACATCTGGGGAAGTCATTTGGCTGGTGCTGATGATTCCCCAAGCACTCTTGGCTTTAATGACTCGTGATGCCGCAAGAAGTGGCCCTGTAATGGCCATTCCATGCTTGGCCAAGGGGCACGTGCTCTGCCCCTGCACCAGTGTGTTTTCTCATTCCCAGTGGGGACCAGTGCTTTCTGCTCTCTAACTGGCCTAGGCAGGGCCACCTGGAGACCTCAGTGTCTTTGGGAAGGGTCTGGGAGATTTGCAGGTTGCAGTATGGTGTGCTGCTGGTGGCCATCTGAGTGCTGGCTCTGGCTCTGCTGTACCAGTACTGGGCCAATTGAAATCTCCCTGCATGAAGTGGGATCAGAGGTGCTGACTAAGCTGGGCTGAGGGTGCACACCCAAGAGCATTAAGCCAAAGCATTTGCTGTTTGTAATGGTGGGGAGAAGGGGAGCACTCTGACCGTGGAGTGACAGTCCTGTCTGGGAGCTGGATTTTCAGTCAGGATGCTGTATTACATTGCCAGACTGATGCAGACCTTCATCCAGAAAGGTCCCTCCTTTGAAAGTTGCACCCTTCATGCAGTATATAGAGACCTGGACCATCTTGGCAGCCCAGCATCTGGCCAGGCCTGCCTCCTTGGCCTTTTTCAGCTCCATTCATGAAGGTGAATTGTGGAGGTTAAGAATTCTGCCCATGGGACTCACACCCTTAGAGATCAAACAAGTGATTTGTTTAAGAGAGCACTTTTCCCTGCAATGGTGAGTGGAGCTCAGTTCTTTAGCAAGGGTTTAAGTACTCTGCACTTGGCAGTTTAAGGTAATTCTCCTCCAGCTCTTGTCCCATTTTGCTTTAAGTCTCCCAAATGCCTGGCAAATCTAAGCCAATATTTCCTTGTCTGAAAGCTGTCTCCTGCTGACTTGGTGGGGTCCAGTGGCCATACTGCTCGTGCAGCTTTGCTACTGTCCAAGTATCAATAATCCCCCATGGTAGGGTTTGTAGTGGGACATGCACACAGTGGCAAGGACTCTGCTCTCTCCTGTGTTGTCAGCCTTGGCACAGAGGCTGAACAGGCCCAAGAAGGGCCAAGCGAAATGAAACAGGTCCCATGCACAGCATGTATTCTGTCTTTCCTGGAACCTCTGAGGCTGCTGCTGACCTTCCCAGATATGTGGGGTTGACAGTGGGCTGACCCTGCCACACTGCTTCTATCTGCTGTAAACCCAGATAGCAGAGAGTACCATGGCTAAGCACCACATGTAATTTTATGTGAAGGCTCCGTGGGTTCCAGCTGCGATGGAGGGAGATAGAGACACATGGGCATTGCCTGGCGGCTCCTCTAGTACCTCCATGAGCTTTCTCCTTGGTTGCAGTGGTTTAAGGGTCTGCTGAAATCTGCTCCCACCCTTGCTGTCTCAACAGTGTACAGATCTGACTGTTTCTGGAAGATATACCTGACCTGAATGCTGTTGACTGTCCCCCTCTTTCTCCTTTCCTGTCCCTGGTATCAGTCCCCTTCCTTCAGTAGTTTCTCTTGCTGCTCTCCTGTGTCCCATTCAGACCCTGTTGAAATTTGTCTTCACACCAAACCAAATGCAAAGCCTGTTACAGCAACTGCAAGGAGATTCCCGTATGGGCTCGGGCTGCTCAGAGGGCCCCGTTCCTGCTAAGATCTAGGTCACAGCATCCGGTACCCCATCCTGGCAGGAGTCTGTCCGCAGGCCAGCGGGGAGCAGGGAACTCCCTCCCCCGTCCGCCTTGGGCAGCAACACTCATAAAGCCGCAGGTGTGGGATGTTTGTTATTTAGTCTACAGCCTGGTATGTGACAGTTTCTTTTCTACTCAGAGTGGTTTCAGATAATTAGTACATTATGATTCCCCCACCTTGAGTGGGGGAGAGAGGAGGGGGCAGCCCACCCTCAGACTACTTGTAATTTCACATCCTGTGTTTTATGGACCCAAACTGTTCAGGGTGGGGAGTTAGATGGAGAGGGATCAGAGAGCAAACAGAAAGTCCTTCCCCCACCTTCGCCATCAGCAAAACCCTGGGGTTGTTAGGGTGGCCAAATGTTATTTTGCAGAGTCGCAGCCAACTTAATACAGAGATGTGTGTTTATGCTTCTTTTTTCCTTTTTAGGCTTGAATGCCTTAAAAAAGGCAAGAATGAAAAACAAGATGCTCTTTCTCCCAGCCTGTCCATGCTCCCCTCTCTCCCTTTTTATTACACGCTTATCGCTTCTTTCCCTCCTGCTTTTGAAATTGATTTCCTTTCCTTTCTCCCCTATTCAGGGCCTAAACGCTGAATGTTCGATATTTCATTTGAGGCCGCTAATCGCATTACCACCCTTGACGTTTTACAGATATCATATTATGGGCGCAAATTTGGCAAATTATTAGCGTTGTAATGTATAGCTTGTCAAAGGTATTTAAGACACTAAGAGCCCTGGGCTTATCGGGGTTAGCAGAGAGCTCTCGTTGAGCTTTTGAAATGCAGAGAGCCGGTTATAAAACACACTGTGACTCTCTTTTCAGCTTGTAAAAAAAAAAAAAAAGTGCGAGAGAGAAAGGAGGGGGGGAAAAATATCATCCGTCTATCAGGGGCTTCCAGGGCTGATAACAAGCAAAATTCTTCTCTGTAGGTTTCACTGGAAATGTGAGAAGCTTTTAAAACATTTCACAAGCTGTCTGGGAAAGAGGAAAAAAATCTTTATTGAAAGGATGTAGCAATCTTTTTACTGAGGTCTATTTATCTCCTGGGAACAAGCTGGAAGTAGGAGTTCTCCTCCTGGTCACCGGAGGGCTTTGAAAAGGCAGAGGGGAGTACTCCACTGCTCCTGCACTGTCCTGACCCAACTTGAGATGCTGGTGGCTTGAAAGGGGTCCCACCAGACCTCCTTCACCCGGCTCAGCCAGGATGTTCAATGCAGGAGGCAGATACTGCCAGGTCAAGTTGTAGAAGAGAGGGTCCAGGGAAGCAGCAGGCAGAGCAGGAGAGAGCCAGTGTTGGCATGAGCTTTCCCAAAGGGAGGTGTTTCCTCACCGATCAGTTTATTAAAGTGATTTTAAGCCCTTTTAAGCTCTGGGGGAGGGATTCGTGCCTCCCCCCGGTGCCGAGAAGTGAGCTGGTGCGTTTGCCCTGCTCTTTTCACACCGAGGGAGGAGGGGGCACGGCAGCGCTGGGTCACATTTTGCCCCCAATATTGTGATGCTAACAAGCTGCCGAGTTCGCCAAGGCGAGTGGGACTAGGGCAGGAACGGGGAGGCGGTGAGGGGAGATGGGGACGGGGCGGGATTCCCTCCCCGCTGGCAGCAGAATGGATCTCATGCGTCTTATTAGGGAGTTCGACAGGCAGAGCCCCACCGCCGAGAGCTGTCAGTCCTGCCACTGCTTGACAAAAACAAGCCATAAATAAGCAAATGCTTCACAGCAAGAGGGGTTGTGTGTGTGAAAGAGAGAACTGTGTGTCACATACTCGGGGTGGGGGAGAGGTGGGGGGAGAGCTGCATTCGAACCCCCTGTTTGTAAGCAGGAAAATGGGTGGGATTTATGCCACTGGGTCTCCACTGAAGAAAACGTGTATCTTCATATTGCTTTGCTGCAGTGTTTGGAAACACCCTTGTGTGTGACAGGCAGTGCACATCTGGGTGAAAGCATGCCTGCACGGGGAAGGGTGTAAGCAGTTTGTGTTTGCGAGGCTGCGCTGGCCAGAGAGGTTTCTGTGGGGTTCCCCTTCCTGGATCTGTGGGGTTCCCCTTCCTGGGTGGTAGAAGCTTTAGAAGAACCTGTTGCATAGGCATGTGGGCCTGTCTATGATGCACTTGTGCTGGGAAATGCAAAGCGGTAGGCTCAAGGCAGTGGTGTGCTTTTCTGAGCACAGAGCATCTAGGAAAAGAGCTGAGCATGGAGACAGCTGTGCACACGTGTGGGCACAGTGCCCATCATGTTCAGCAGACTGCCTGCAGCCCTCCAGGGCAGAGAGCCTGACTTGACTGGGGAGAATGGATCTTCTCATAGCTTTTCTGAGACGACATCAGTGAAGGACCCTGAGCCCATGTTCTGGCATGTGGCTGGGAAGGTGAAGCATCCATGTGTCACTCATCCCTCCTAGGCTGAAACAGGCACTAACACATGGTGCCTTATCTCTGCTGGTGGTGCAGCAGGTTTTCCTGACAGCCCCATCCAGCCCTCTTCCACTGTGGGTGCTTTGCCATCCACATCCTTCCAGCAGGTTTCAGCTTCTTATTTTGTGGTGCTAGGGGGTAGTTTCCAGAGGAGTTGTAGAGCCCACATGCAGAGCACTATTTGATCCTCGGTTTGCTTTTCTTGTTCAGCATTCCTGGGTAGCTAAGAAGTAATCCATGGACCCTCAGGGGCCTCAGACCATGGGCTGCAAATCACTGCACTCTGCTTATGTCTGTCAAAAGGATTCTGTAACTGCCCGTGCCTGTCGGAGGGCAGGGGATGGTGTTAAAGCTGTGAACCATCTGAATTTCATTACTTTCACTGCAATACAGAGCCGCTCAGCATCTCTGTGCCATGAAGCAAGTTTTGGAGCAATGCTGAGGGCTGAAAGGGCAGAAAAACCAGTCATAGGATGGACCTGGGCACTGTGGTTTGTTGATTCCTGCAGACTCCTGGAGCAGTGGTGGAAAGAAGAAAATGCAGGGAGATTTGGGGAAGGGTTCTGAGTTAGATTTGACTCCTCTGAGGAATTTGCCTCACTGTAGCCTAATGTGCCAGGCAAGCCCTTTCTGTGTTACTTTTGTATTTCATATGACTGGCTGTGGTCAGAAAGCAGTAGGAAAAAGACACTACTCTGTCCTAGATTGGTTTCTTCTGGGTTTAAGTCCATCTTTAGGGCTTCAGTTGCATTTCCCTAATGGGCAGAAGTTTGATTTGAGCGTGGAGCCCTGGGCTCCCTTTACCTCTCAGCCTCCTAAGGATTCAGCATTCATCCTCTCTCTCATATGAAATGGCGCATCGGTAAGTGCTACTTAAGAAAACACATGTTCTCCCCCTTGAAAGCAGCCCCCCCCACTCCCCCCTCACACCAACACCTTTCTTTATTCGACTCAAACCTCACCAAGGGGAATTTGCAACAACTGCGGTGATAAATCCGCCCGCAGATAATTGGCAAGAAAACAACACTTGTGCAGTATATAACGTTTTATGGTTGTTTCATGTACTTTATTATAATACTAATGAGCAGTTATATATCAGGAGCTAACTGCACGCCGGATTAGCTTGTTAGCATGATACGAAACGGCAGAGCAAATAGTCCAGTCCCCCTCACCCGCACGCCCTCCCCCTACCTCTCGTTCCCATTTGCACTGAGTAATTAGTATGCAAATTAGACCCCGGGACCACACAAGTTCTAGTATATTACAAGGGCTTTATTATGCTCTTGTGAGTAGATGATGGAAGCGGCCCATGACAGTGTTTATCTCACTACCTCTCTCTCTCTCTCTCTCTCTCTTCTTTTTCTCTCTCACATACATTGGCAGAGAGTAAACACACACTGAGCTGGGCCCAGTACCATTATGACTCCCTGAAGATGTCACCAGCTTGCCTTTATCCTGATGACTGGAGTTAAGAGCCTCCTCTGGAAACACCATAACAATGATGTTAATAATAATAATAACCCTGATGATGATGGTGATGCTAAGAGCAGTCTTGGCTCTGGCAGTCATGGTGATGATTGCAGGAGCAAGGAGAAGGAACAGAGTGAGCCAGAATGAGCTCTTTGTCGCCTGGAACATGCTGCAGAGGAGCAAGGGTTGGCCTTGGTTATCACCTCTGCAGGGATATCCTGCTTTTTCTGTAGCATAGGACTATGGTGTGCTAACTGCTTTTGGTGAGTGATGCTCAGAGTGAAGCATCTTCATAGTCTTTAGTGGTTTCCAGGCTATTGAGAGAGAGATCTCTGCTGAAGTTTGCTTCTGCACTCATTTCCTTTTCTGTTTTCTCTGTAGCGTACTTTGTGTACCACCTACTCTTTCTTGCATTCTGTCTCACTGATATAGTCTCTGTCTTCTAACCATGTATCTGATGATGGACGGACCTCCCTGGATATAGCTTTCCATTTAAATTAGACTGTAAGACACCAGCACCAGCCTCTGTCTTTCCTGCCAGCATGACTCAGCTCTGCACCAAGGCACAGACTGAAGTTGGTCTCCGTGTCCCACTGGTGCTCTGCTGGGTGACTGAACATGGTGCCATGGCACTATACTCCAGCCCATAGCCGCTGAACCCACCAGCTTGGGAGCCAGAACTCTGTTTGAACCATTAGTCATAATTTCTGATTCTCATAACCAGAGCTGACACCAGATCACCTGAGCATGAACACATATGGTCTCATTCCCACCTAACCCAGTCTACTGTCTTCTCTCCAGCTCTGAGATCTGATGTCTCACTTAGTTGGGGTTGCTCTTTGGGTTGAATGATTACTGAAAGGCTGTTAGGGGTTAAGGAATGGAACAAATCTCAGTGAAACCTCGTTCCCGCTTGTTATAGCCTGTGATGTGCAATGACTTCCACAAGCCTGTTGAGCTCTGTCTCAGAAACAGGCATGTTTTTGCCCAGAGGCCTTCCATTAGGAAGTTCTGGCTGTGAAGCTCCTGGACTTTGACCAAAAGATGTTTTATGAAAGAGTGACTTCAGGAAGGTGCAGAGGAGTCAACTGATGGGTCTGGAGTAGAGGCAGAGAGGCCTGGATTGGCAGAGTGCTGTGATGCCCATGGGGTATGGCAAGTGTGGCAGGCGTGAGGTGTTAAACTGTCTCTGGGGAGCTGTCTTTTTACCAGTCTTCCTTGGGGGTTTCATTACCAGCGTTTGCTTTGGTTTGCTCCTGTTTGCATCCACCACGTTCTCACCCTGAGAGCTGGACACCCTGGGTGTTTGCCACCTTGGAGGACAAAGAGAAAGGAAAAAACAGGCATGGTTTGCTTCTGGGAGATGTCTTCTCAACGCTTATTGCCGAAGAACTTTGTGCAAAAGGAGAGAGATCTGAAATCCCAGAGCAAAAAAAAAATTGGCTACATTTGTTCTGAGCATAAGCGAGGGCAGGGAGGTGGGGGGAAATCTGTAGAGACGGCAGTTTTTGTAAAGCGCTGAAGTGCCCCACACATCACGTCCTGACAGGCCCTGATGTTAGCTCCCGGAATGGATCACAAGAGACTCATTAGAAAAAACAAATATTATCACACGCTGAAATGATTTATGGAGAAAAATGAAAAATTTTGTGTTGTTGCGTCCTCGCTCTCCCGCTCTCCTCTGCTTTCACTCAGGGAAGTTATTTATGGCAGCAGGCCCTTAACAAGAGAAAGGCAAAGCGCTGAGCCGCTCGCTCCTGCAAACTGCCTGCATTTGATTTTTATTAGCGAGTTAAAACTTCCTTCTTTTCACCTCCCCCCTTCCCCTCACGCGCCTTTATTATCCCGGACTAACTGAAATGCATTTTAATGCCTACTACTTGTGCTTTTAATAGTGATTCCTATCGCCACCCCAGCAGCAAATAAAGTGACATTGACAGGGGGAGGAAGGCCTGACCGACAGCCATGCAGACAGGAAGGAGTTACGGGTCCACGTGCGTTCCCTCCTCGTCTGCTCGGCGCCGATACCTTCCCAGTAACCTTCCCAGTAACACGAGAGGCATTTTATGGTCACTGAGCAGCCAACACTCCCCAAACCCAGCCGCCCATGTCTGCACAGCCCAGCCATGTGCCGCCTGCCAGCATAGTGCCCATGGCACAGGGGCTTGTGGTGCTGTAGGGCAGTGGGTCCTTTGCCTCCCCTCCGTGACCAAGGACTGTCATGGGAGATGGGGGGCTTCAAAAGGATCCCTGGGCAGTAGGCTCTGTGTCCTCAGCCAGGGAAAATTTCCTACAGCTTCATCAATAGAGACCTCACCTCCATGTTTTGCCTAGGTGGTTCCTGTCCACATCCTGACTAGGAAGGTGGAGCAGGGGCTGATGCCTTTCCCCTCCAGAGCCATTTTCCTGGCCCTGGCCCTGCCGTATCACTGCCTTGGCCGTGCCCAGCAGGGTAACTCTGACAAAGGTGGTGTGGACGCCAGCAAATCCACAGAGCAGCACCATGGTGCTGGCAAGGCTTGACTGGACCTTAACTCCATTGCTAAGTGTTCCCAGGGCCACATGCCAAGCCTGGGCACCTCATGGACTCTCTGGATGGCTGTGTCTGTCCCTGGCCAAGCATCCCCAGAGCAGCTAGAAAAGCATTCTGGAGTGATGGTTATCATCTGACCTTTCCTTCTGCTCCCCCTTTGTGCAGAGCTTTTCACATTAGCCCAGCCCTGGGCAGCCCCCAGCCCGGGCTGTGGCTGGGCGTTTCTTGGGGTCCAGCAGCCCCACACGGGTTAATGCTGGCAGACACCTGCTCGGCCGGGGCTGCTGGCCAGGGGGAGGCAGCAGGGTGGGAGATCGTTGGTGGCATTATTATGAAGAGCTCAGCAGGCCTGGGGCCTTCCATTGTCCAAGTGGCAAATAAATACATAGAAGAAAGCAAGTCTTCCCTATGGCTCGGCAACGGGAGGTTAACAGCTGGACATGACATGACAAATTGGGCGGGTTTTTTTTCTGGCAGGGGCTGATCCCAGCAGCTCAGTGTGAGGGGGAGGGATGAGGGAGAGTGTCTGAAGGCGGAAAGGGAGGGAGAGATCAGCCTAGAGAGGGTCCCATCAGCTTGTGGAAGGGCTTTGTCACAGGCCGGCTGCCTCTCTCTCCGCAAAGCCAGGAACATCTCTAGAAAACTTGTTGGGAGGGGGGGATTATGCTCCAGCAGGGAATCCCCAAACTTGAAGTGCTCGCCTTTACCCTGTGCACCTGATGCCCATGCTGGCAGGTCCCTACTGCCAGGTCCCAGGTTGTTAACCCCCAACCTTGGTGCAGCTCCACTCCAAAATCAGTGCCTTTTAACAACCAATAAAACCCGGAATTCTCTAGCAGGAAAAGCGGGGAAATTAATCAAATTGTGGATCTGCTGTGAATTATGTGCTCACCTCCTATCTGCCCATTCAACTGGCTCACCTTCCCCTCCCTGCCTGTAGCCCCTTCGCCTTCTTGTGGGAGGGACCCTTTATGGCTGTGCCTGGAGCCTTTACGGTTTGTCCTGAGCTTAATAGAAAATGTGTTAAACATACAGGAAATGGCCCAAATGTTACCAATGGGTCTAGTTTGCTTGATTTGCTTCTCCTTTTTGGGGGTGGCAGGGGGTGCTTGGTTTCATTTGGAAATTGTGGGATGTAATGGCAGCCAGCCTTGTCCCCAGGATGGTCCTTCATGAGTGCTGCTGCTCAGACAGTACCCTTGGCTGAACGTGCTGCTGGTGGCAGTGCTGCTGGACTTAGTACTTCTGTGAGCTGGCTTGGGTTTGTTTTGAGAATTCTTCTCAGACCTTTCCATGAAACCTACCTCCCTCCACTCCAAATGGCTGCTTCACTGCATGTCCCATAAACTTTCTGTTCCCTATCGCACTACATGAGCACCCTGACCCTGACCTACCTCCACAGCTTCTACTTCCACCCTTGTTGTTCCCAGGGCCTTGGTGTACTCAGGAGGGACCGCTGCAGCTCTTCGGAGTGCATCTGTGTGCAAGCACTGGGCTGTCCAGAATTGCAGGCCCTATGCAGTCTCTCTTTGCAGCACTTCAGCAAGTTGACTTGCTGAAGGCTTTGGGAGGGCTGGAGTCTACTCCGTGCAGCCTGGGAAACCCCAGTGCAGTCATGGGACCTAAACTCAGTGAGGTTCAGGTTGTACTGAGTGCCCATCATCAAACAGATGTGGCCAAGGAGGGGCTGCTGGATATCTCGTATCTCAGCTGGTGTGCCTGGGACCAAAGGAAGTTCCTCTAAAGCAGCAAGCTTGACCCAGGCTACTCAGCAGATGTAACCAGGCTATTATATTCTCTGTGGTGGACACCAGTGGAGCCATCACCATGACTGCAGTGTGGACAGGCCCAAGGGAGCTGGAGCCATGGTGGGTGGTCAGGAGGGAGACTCTATAAACCCCATCAATCTCCTCCTCTGGCTCCCATACATCTGCTTGCAAAGGGAGGGGGAGGCAATAACCTGGCGATCCGCTCACCATTGGCGCTTTGGGAGGTGGAAGGGGGAGGAAGGGGGGAAACGCCAGCCCTGATCCCTTGGCAACTGCAGGCTGAAATATTAACTGGAAGAATGTGCCCAAGACTTGGCCCCCACTCTGGCCTGCTCCTGCACTGCCTCCTGGGGGGCACAGGGAAGGGGCAGCCTGTTTGCACAGCTTAAGTGTCAACTAATTAATAGGAATTTAGAAGAACATTTCCAGGGCAGCTGCCTCAGGACTGGTGGGGGAAAAGCCCCACATTTTCTGAATCCCAGCCATGACCCAGCGCTCTTCTCCACATCTTGGAGGGACAGTAGCTGCTCTCATTTGCTCTGGGATCTGTGTGCCTGAAGCAGCCTCAGCTGGTCAATGCATTGGTCCTGCCTGCAGTCCACCATGCAGAGGAGTACCTATAGCTTGTTTCAGAGATCTCTTCTTTACATGGACCCACTTCTCAGGGCTTTGAAGTTCTGTTGAGCAACCCAGGTGGGTGATCTTGATATGTGTCTTACCATAGTCCCTTGAGTGCCTATGCTCAGTTGAAGAACAGCAAGTTTCACATTCTGCTCTCTGTCTTCCAAGGGGCAGGTGTGGTTGAGTTCATGCTAGCCCATCATTTCTCATATTTTCTCAAATAACAGGAAAAGATGATTCTGCGAAGTGAATACACTCCAAACATTGTGTGCACTGGATGGTCCCCTTGGAGCTCATGCACTGCTTGCTCTGGCGCTGACATCAGGCTGTGAAGGCATTGGTTAGGTGTCTTGCATCTCATGATGCATAGCATGTTCCTTGGACCTTACAGAAGCAGCCACGATGAAGATGTCAAGCTGGGGGAGCATGTTGGGGTGTGGGGCAGCCCTGCAGACCCTACCACAGAGTGGAGTAGGAAACCCTTGCTCCAAGCATCCCTGAATTTAGGGCTTGCCTGGATGTGATCATTGAACAAACCCATAGATGAAGTGTAATAACCAAACCAGTGATTGTTTTCCTCATGGTAGCTGTGGAAATCTCTCCCATGGGAGCACAGTGCTGCCAGCCTCAGGTTTTAGATCACAATCCCACTAACCTTCCTGTCCCCTGGGCAATAGTTTACCGCTGCTGCCCTCAGAGCTAGGCTCTATTTATTATATATACTGGCCTCTGTGTGTGGCAGTGTGTTCGTAAAGCCTGATTGAGCTGTAAGGAAAAGTGCACTCAAGGGGAAGGAGGAGACAAATGCCTGATTTGATCTGCCCTAAACATGGGCTTGTAACCTCAGTGGGTGCTGCCAGAGGGTTCAAGGTGGTTATACAGACACAGACCCAGCCACACAGACCTGTTCCTTGATTGCCATCTTCCTTAGGGACCACAGTTCTCCTGCCCTTGTAACCACACCTGAAAAGTCCAGGAGACTTCAGGAACATTGCAGGACCGGAGTAGGTCTCTCTGAGCTAGTTTCTTGCCCTTTGCATGGATCTACAAAGTCCAGTCCCTGACGATGCAAGTGCAGCTTGGAGCTGCCATCAGATGGGACATCAGTACAGCTGGGGATGCCAGTCGAGAGACTGCAAAATGTTGCAGCATTGGATGCTACTGAAGCATTAGGGTTTGTTTGAAATGACAGTTACATGTAGCTTGGACAAAAATGATCTGCAGGTGCCTATGTTCAGATGATGGAGTGAACAGTGCCCTGATCTCCTGCCATTGGAAGTCTTTGGCATTGGGCTTGGAAAAAACCTTGTCAGGGTGACAGAAATTAGCAGATACTCTTCTCCCTTACTGTCCAGCATTGCTTTCATGAGCTGGAGGCCTTCACAGTAACCATGCTGCAGGGAGAGGATCTGCATCTCTCTGCAGGAGAGTTGACTAGTTGTATGGACAAAAACATGACCAAAGTGGGAAGAGGGGTTTCTGCTGGCGTGCTGCTCTGGCTTCTGAGTGTCTATCTGTGTACAAGTGTCCATAAACATGCTCCGCAGCATTCAGCTGTGTCTCACAAGTCCTGCACTGGTCAGCTCTGGGAGTAAATCTTCTGTACCAGTGTCAGCAGACAGCTGGTATGGACAGCTGTGGGTCATGGCACTGCTGCTGCTTGAAGCAGGACAAGGCCATGAGGCCTACCTGAGCCTTGACTGCACAGTCCACTTCACTTTACCCAGTTTAGCTGGTTTGATAGAAGTGTGAACTGAGACTGTGATAGAATAGGAAGAGATAAGATACGTGGGGCCTTGTTACCTGCTGGAGGGTGGTGTGGCCCAGGAAAGCCCCAAAGGACAATCAAAGCACTGTTCTACATTCCCAAACCCCACTGATTTGAGCACTGGCTGTAAATATGTCCCAGCTCTGGAACCATTTACTCCTGGATCAGGGCTTGGTGTTTCAGACCCATCTTGATATCTACATCACCAAAGTCCCAGTACAGATGGCAGCAGGGATGCGCTCCAGCACACAATGTGGCTGGCAGTTACTAGAGTTATCAGCACTGTCCTGCTTGTCCTCACATAGTTTTTACTGTGATGGCTGTGCTAAGTGAGAGCCCAGCACAGAGTGACATGGGAGCCAACAGACTTGGAATAGCAAGGCTGCCCCATCCACTCAAGACAGGGCGTGGTGGTACAGCCGAGACCCCAGTTATTCTTCACTGGGGTAACTGAGAGCTGCAAGATCTTTCATTTTCCAGGAATCTGCCCCCTCCCCCTACTTTCAGCTTTCCTATATAATATTCCATGCTGTAGCCTATAAATGCTGCTCTGAGCCCACAGCCTGATTGAATTTGGAAGCCTTTGTTTACAGATGTCTGGCTGTACAGGGGTATTTATTGAATTTTCCATGAAATGTTGCTCCTCTAATGCTGTAAAGCACAAGCTGCCCACATCAGAGGAGCTGCGTGTTAACGGATCAGGTTACGCAAAGACGAAGACGCATTGCTCTCCCTCACCATCCTCGGGCCTGCAAGGAGAGGAGAATGGCTGCTGGAGTCCACCCTTAGCAGGACTTGGCAGGAGACTCTCACCTTCGAGAAGAGAGGAGGACTGGATGTCTTGCACTTGTTTAATCCTAAAGAGCAGCAACTCCAGCCACATGCACTGTACCCCAGCCAAGGCTGAGGGCAGAGCAACTCACTCACAGGTCACAGCAGCAGCCAGCTCTGCTGGTGGGACTAGAGATGGGTCTGACTTTAGGTGGTTACAGTTACTGCACTGGCTCTGAAGAGAATTTAATGGCAAGCAGATGTCCTCAAGGCTTTTTTGTGTCCTTCTTTGAGGCTTGCAATATTGAGGTGTGGTCAAAATAGTAGCTAATTGATTAAGATGCTATTTCAGTTGCCATGTAACCAGAGTCCATCTTTCCTTGTTTACCTGATCTACTGGTGCTGCACAAGCAGAAAGCTGTTATCAGCAAAAGAAACAAGATTGTGTCCTTTTTGGAGCTGCTTGGAGCATCCTCTGACCTCTGTGTGTTGTTTTTAACCTCTGTCTTGAGAGGGAAATGAGGGAGAGCATGGTCTATCTGGGACCCTGCCGTTCTTGCAAGGGTAGCTACAGGAATGTGTCTTCCTTCCTTATGGGGGAAAGTACAAAACCATCTTGCAAAACTCTGGGTCAGGAGCCCCAGGATTTCTGATGTAATATAAATGATTCTCGGGAGAGAGCATGTGTTCACCATGTTAGAAAAACAAGCCCCCTGCAAACAGCACATACCAAACTCTGCCCAGAGGAAGGGACTTCAAGGGTGGACGGAGGGAGCAGTCCGAGCATCAGAGCACAGCCTGCCCCCCTCTCCAAGGCTGGATCTTCACACCAGTCTGAGGAAGAGGCAGGAGGGTTTGGGGGCTTGTTTTCTCAGATTTGATTGGTTTATTTATCCTTGGTCCAAGCTCCCATCTGGTCCAACTTCAAACAGAGGCTGCCATGAAGTGTGGAAGCCACCAAGAGAGATTCTGCAAACAATGGTTGTGCAAAGTATATAAATATTTCTGGACATAAAAATTACTGTGTGTAAGGAGGGATCAGTTTGGGCTGGGATGGAGGGTTCTTCGTCCTGCTTGAGATAAGTCCTGGAGGGTGGCTGAAGCAAGAAGAAATATGTGCTAATCTACAGTTTACATGTGCATGTGCAAGGGCAGAACCAGGCCTGCTGCGTGCTGATACCACTGGAGGCTGCAAGGCAAGGAGAGGACAATGGGAAAGTCTGTCTGCTTCTGATTTCAGTGTGCAAAAATATCCACAGGTTTGGGGGGCCTACATTGCATTTAGTGGTTGTAACTCAGCATGGTCTGTCTCAAATTCCATAACACAGCAGCTGCATTTGGAAAGTTTGGTGCAATTGCTGGACATGAACTTTTAACTGAAGATATGGGGCAAATGATGTTATATTAGCGACAGCCTTTTGTGCTGTTTGAACAGTCATGAGTGCCTGGGCTGGGATCCTTGTGTGTCCTGGACCGGTGCAGCTGGTAGCTTCAAAAAAGGCCGAGTAAGTCAGATCAGCTCCCAGATTACAGTCTGGATGGCATCCCTTCAGGGAAAAAGTCAGTGCTTGACCTGAGCCAGTGTCTGTGTTGGTGATGCTGAAGGATCTGTGAAGGTTATGTGGAGGAATCTGTAGCTGATGGAGAGAACTGCAGACACCCCTGAAGGCAAAAAAATAGCATCATGGTAGAGAGGACAGTGCATGCTAGGCACTGAGGGTAATGCTCAGGTGTAGGGACATCATGTGATATTCCTAGATGTGCTCCTCAGTATTCGAGTAAAGGTCCTTCCTTGTGTAAGGCAATGACTATTTCTGGCTGGGATGAAGAGAGGGACAAGAAAGACACAGTGATCACTGTGACCTCACTGCTGCCTTTGGAAGCATTTGAGGGTATAGTGTTGTGGGGTTCATCAGGTCGGTGCCAGCCCCAGATGAAGCATGCTCCATGATGAGGCTCCCCCAGGGTTCAGCTGCCCATTGTCCTCTGTCCACAGGGGCTGGAGCCAAACCGTGTGGGAGAAGTCCCACCATGCTATCTGTTCTCAGGTCAAAGAACTCAAAGCCAGTTGTTTCTTGAATTGGATCCTGGTCAGGAGGAATAGGGCAGTTCCAGATTGACAGATTTAAATATAGGTGATTTACATTCCCAGGATTCAGAAGTTTTAACCTCCAGCTTTGAGCTATCTCTTACCATTAGCATACCCAGATATGCCATAAGCAGCAGCACTGCTGCCTCCCTCCCTCAGAGAGAGAGGGGACTCTCAGCAGTGTGTGGTAGGACCCAACTTCCAACCATGGACAGAAATGATCTCATGCCTGAGTGGCAAGACAGTTGAGTGCTGTCCTTCCCTCTGGTGTGGGACTCATCAGCCTGGTTTAACTCATCAGCCTTTCTGTAAGAGAAATACAGCTTCCAGAGCTTGAAGGCAAGGAGTCAGCCAAATGAGCTTAAATGAGCTCTTCCTAGGTTTGTGTTTTATGATGAACTGCATCAGGAAGCAGACCTTGTAGAAAGGCGATGCCAGAAGATGCCTCAGGAGCAGAGGCAAGATGCTGAGATTTTCCCTTTGCCTTTTTGCTCTTAGCAGGGACCAGGATTAGCCCCACATGAGCTCCACAACCTGCCATCCAGTGCCACAGGGTTTCCTCTCTGGGCGGGAGTCACATCTGTCCTGCCCTAAAAGCACCATCAGCTTCCCACGCTGGGACTCCCCAAATCTGGGTGTTGATCTGGAGAACAGAGGTGAAGCCAAGGGGAAATTGCTGGGAAGATCTCAGGGTTGAACTCGTCTGTCTGGGATGGAGTGTGTCTCGAAAATGTTTTGCCGGCGTGAAGCCCAGCCAGAGCCCTGGCCCAGCCTCCAGCAGCCGCTCTGCAGTGGCTCACAGTTAAACCTGATCCCTTGCTTTAAGGGCCTGCCTGGCACTTAGTGGAGACTGTAAATAGCAATTTATAAACGATCTTCACGCCGATTCCTCTGCCGCTGCTCAGACATCAAAGTCTATAATTCACGCCCTCCTGCGTCCTGAGCCTTGCAAAACGAGGGCTTTGATGTGAGGCTCCCCCTTCACTACCTGTGCGCGGGGCTGAGCCTGGCTGGGCTGTGGGCATGTGCGCTGCTTGCAGCAAGGCGCCAGGCCTGCTCTGGGAGAGATTTTATAAGGTGTCTGCTGTCATTCCGCCTGTTCCTGAGCCTGTTATCCCCTTTGGCAGAGCCGTGTGGGACGGCTGCGAAACAATGGGAATGGACCAGGGGGAGATTGCTGGGGGCAGCGTCCAGAAAACACCTGGCCTCCCCTTCCCCCCAGCACCTGCAAGTTAATGGAAACTTCTCCTTCCAATAGCCCCGCCTGTGCTGTTTAATAAGTCTGACTGTGTGCTCTGAGGACTAGAAACCAGCCTAACTTCTCGGGGTAGAGACTGCTCCCAGGATCCTTGCAGTATCCCTGCTGCTCTTCAGGTGAAGGGAAATGCTGCTTCAAGAGCTGTGTGGGATTAAAAGGCCATAATTATATCTAAGATGAGGCTAAAAAGGAGATTATTGTCTCTGCAAGCAAACAGTCTCCCAGGAAGAAACGATGAGAACAAAAATGTTGTATGATGAAGCTGGATCATTATACGTGGTGGTGCTGATGACAGCCCCTTAGGCTTCTCCATGTGCCTGAACTCACCGTGAGCTTCTCATGGCTCACAGCCGTCTTCAACATCAACTTTGCAGCCCCACTGGCCTCTCTAAACATTGTGAGGTAGAGTTCAACTTCTTCCTTTCCATGAATTGGCTTTGATACTCTGCCCATTTTTCCTGACTTTGTCTTCTCCTGAGCCAGCATTGTCCCATGCAAGTATAAAAGCCCTTCACCAGTGCTGCGGTCAGCCTTCCAGTGCTCCTTCCATTTTCTTCTGAAACCTCTAGTTGGTTGTCTCACCTCTTTTCTGTAAGATGGTTGGTTTTCTCTTCCTTGTACATACGAAACTGCAAAATGAAGGCTCCATGCCATGATGAAGTTGAGGTCTGTGTGAACACTGTGGGACAGGGGTCCCTGAGCACAGCTCACCAGCTTGGTGATCTCTTCCTCTTTCTGCTGCCTCTTTCTGCCTCTGACTTTTAGCCCCATAGGGCTATGGAGAGTACTTTCAAGATATGAAACCAGTGCAGGCTCTGCAGAAAGCACACATCCCTGGTCACATCCCTCTTAAACCATATTATCATGCAAGCGTGATGCAATTGACCTTGGTACCAAAGTGCTGTAAGAAAAGGGAGAAAGAGGAAGGTTAGGTCTGTATTTCAGCTCACCTCCATCTCTGCCAGTTCATCCACTCTGTCCCTGAAATAGCCTGCCTACCATGGTGTCAAATACTCCTTCTTAGAAGGCAGACAATGCAAAGTTGATAGGAGCATTTGGAGTGTGTAGAGAGATTTTCAACGTGTTGTGCAGCTGGGATGGTTGTGGATTTATTTATTGCGTTCTAAAAGAGTGTTGAGTGTAAAAATGTGTTGAGAGAGTCTTGAATGTGCTACAGGCTGGCAAGTGGTGAAGAAAGGGCATGAATCATGTCACTTGGCTCTGTATTTAATCATATCAAACTGGTTTGGTTCTCCAACAAGTCAACATATATTATCTGTGTAAAAAAAGGCATTTTACAGGACTGGGAGTCTAAATATCATTTATAAATATTTAATTCTACAAGTGATCTTTGCAAAAGAAGGATAGCTCTTCATTATCATACCTGTGTCTATTGAAATATCACCATTATTTATCATCCATTGTTGGTGCAGTGTCCTGCCTGGGACCAGAAGAGTTATTTTGTACTGGAGGCCACCATGGAGCTGGTCCCATCTTTCTCCCCTCACAAGGCACTGTATGAAATGGGGAACACAGCCCTGGCATGAGTCTGCTCTGCCCTGGCCCCTGACCACATTGTCCTGGCATCAGGAGGGTCACACTACATTGGTGCTTAGGGAGCCAGTGCCTAAGCTCAGGGGAGTTTGGTCCCACCAGGCTCCCTGCTAGTTGAAGCAAGCAGAGCTGCTGAAATCTTCCTCTTGTGGACCACTCATCTCCCCTCTTGCTGTGGAAGTGCCCTGCTCTGTCACAGTCTGGCTCCTCTTAGAGTTGCCAAAGTGAAGTGTAAAAAGCACTGGGAGCCTTGCTTGTCTTGTCCCCATCCCTGTGGCATTCTGCCTGTTTAATCTCTCTGACATTCAGCCTAGCTTTGCCCTGCTCTGTTTTGACTCCTGACAAGCCTTTCAATTTGCTCTCCTCTCTGAAGAACTGAGAAGCCATTGATAGCTCTCCCCCTGAATTATTGAACCTCAGCATTGGGTTTCAGGCCCCAGGGAGCAGCTGTGTGTGTACAGAGCTCTGAGGCACACCACTGATCTGCAGGTCTCAGGTTCAGCCTGCTGCTGGCACACGCCTGTCCCCAAGTCCCCAGGTGCCATGCCTGCATGGCTTCTTGCTCTGACGTGGGAGGAGACAGATTTTTTGGGCTGGAGTGTTAGAAAGTTTTTTACCTCTGGGGTATACATCATACACCATCATCCTCTTGGCATTTCACAGGGATGGAAGGTGACAGACTTGTTCTTGACCAGCTTTCAACTTGTGACTACTGTCCTGCTAGGTCAGGTGTCTTGAGACCTGTGTATCTTTATGTTTCCTGACGTGAAACAGGTGTGCCACTGAAGCAGTGGAGGTGACAAAGCACCAGGAACTTCTGTTGGAGCAGAAGGCCAGGAAGGGAGAAAGAATTTATTCTGGTTAGAGCATGGGAACCTTTGACTGCTCTTCTTCTTGTCACAGTGACAGGGAGTATCTCATTAAAACCCCACAAGCATCTTGCCCCAGCTGTCTAGGACTTTACTCTTGTCACTGCTGCATGGGCTGATCAGAAGACAGATACCCATTCACACAACAAATACTCTCGGTGGTTTTATATGCTGTTGTGAATTGTTTTCCAAAGATCATGGGAATGTGTGTTGACAGGCTACAGAAAACCAATAGCATTTTTCACTGTGTTTTCAAAAGGAACATTTTTCATCCCCTTTTCTCACTGCCACCCTTACAGCCACCATACCCTGAAAAGGAGCATGGAGCATGTATCTCTCACACACCAAACCATGTCACCATGCACATCTCCTGCCGCTGCTGAGCAGTGCTGATTACCTAGGAGAGGATAGATACCTTCTTCATCTCTCCCTTCCCATTTAGGGCTTTTTTAGCTCGTGGCTGCTCCACAGTCCTTCTCCCAGAGGCTGGCAGGATGCAGGGGCATGGCTAGTGCTGGCCTGGGAGCCAGAGTGCAAATGAGTTTCAGTAGTGGGGGAAAAGAAAGGGCAAGTGTGTATTTTATTAAGTGATAACACATCTTCAAATCAGATTATGGGAAATTTTCGGGGGCACCACAACATTGATTGGTGGAGCAAGAGTTGGCAAGGCTGTGTGGGAGCACATCAGAGCATGTGCAATCAGATCCCTTCCATTAGCCTGATCAATAGCCACTGCATGGGGAGAGTGCATGAGAGTGTGGACAAAACCACGTAAATATATACACAAGAGCCAAGAAATCACATTACAGCCAAAGAATCTGAGCACAACACGGGTAACCCTTTCACCCCAGCACCCAGGGCAGGGGGAGCATTAACCCCTTCAGGGCAGCCCTCTGACTCCAGCATTACATCAGGGGATAAACAGGTTGTGGCTTGGTGTAGCAGTAGGAAGAAGTGAGGCACCACTTTTCATACCCAGTTTTCTGGAGGCCAGGTGTGTTTCTCTGGCTGTGAAGCATCCTGCTTTCTTGTGCATGAGATGTAGTTGAGCACTGGGCGCATGAGCAGTGTTGCCTCCAGCAGTCTCTGCTCTTTGCAGTGGGTTCCTAGTGGCATGCTGTGGGAATGGGTTAGCATCAGACACTTCACCCATTCAACACACAAGGATAAGAGAGCTGGAGACGAACATGCACTGCTGAGCCAAGCACAGCCTGCAGGCCATGTCTTCCTCCATTGCTTTTCCACCAGTAAGTTGCTATCAGCCTCAGGAGACTGGGAGCTATGGGCCTTTCTTCCACATTGCCACATATGGCATCCCCAGGCATGTGCATGTGGGCAGGGCGGGATGCACACAGTTCAGAGCAGCCTCATGGCAGTGTGAGACATGCAGGAAGAGAGAACGAACAATTCCCCTGGGACAGAGAGCAAAACTGGGGTGGGAATGTCTGAGAGTGAGAAAGACAGAGAGCTAACATCACAAAGATAGATAACATCTATAACATCTTCTGTGCTTCTTACAATCCTAAGACTTTGTAGGAGCATGAGACAGACCTCACTGGCCTCTGAGTCCAACTCTTGATATCTTACATTTGAGATTTTTGGACAAAAGAGTGTGAGAGACACTCAAATGCCGCTGCAGGGACCTTTCTGCTCTCACCTGCAATGTGGTCCAGAGCCGCACGTGTCTCTCTCAATCAAGCCCTGTTTATCACATTTCCAGGCCCTCCCCAGCCATGCCTGCCTTTCCAGTCCTGTTTTGACACTTCTAATTAGCAGACATTTAACACCTTGTTTTGCTTGGACTCTGCCTTCAGCCAGACAACACATCAGTGCCCTTTGACTTCTCCCCTGACCCCGGCTAACCTGGCAGCACAACGCTCTTGGCATCCCTCTGAACACATCCTGTCCAATTTCCTCCCTCTGCCCTCTGCCCTGTGGTCCCCACGGCCCTCTCCAGCTACACTGGGGTGAAGACATGCTGAGCTGTGGCGTGCAGCCCTTCCCTTCGTAAGCACTTTCCTCAACATGATTTAAAGCTGTGAAACAAGAAAAAAAAAAAAGAAGACCTGTAATAAAGTCAGCACTCTGCTTATTAAGGGGAAAAGGCTGTGCTTTACTTATACTAACATTAATTAGATAGATATATAGGGAGCAAAGAGGCCTCTACAAGATTTATACAGAGGCCCCAAAGATGGATGTGAGGACTGACAGACAGCAGCTCCCATAGAGTGCCGGGAACAGGGTATCTGGGAAGCAGCGATAGGGAGCCACAGGGGCTCGGGAATGCTTTGGTGAAGCAAGTATGAGGATGTTGGGACCTGTCAAAACCCCCTGAAGGTGCCATAAAGCTGGAAGGAGGGGCAGATGAGGAGTACCAGGGAAGTTTCAGAGAACATCCTCAGAGAGGAGCATGTCTCCCTCTCCTGTTCCTTTCTGTGGTACAATAAGGCAGGTGTAGTAGTAGCCAAGGTTTTTCAAGCAGTAGTTTCTTTCATGCTCCAAAAGCCTGTAGTCACCTGGATGCCACTACCAAATTGAAAGGGCACTCAAAGCTGTTTGTTTTCACTGGGACTTGTCTCCCTCTGTTCTCTTCCTCACTGCATCCATCCAGTATTTTCCTCCTGTTCCTAGTGCCAGACAGACTGGAGAGCAGAAACTCATTGTGGCTTTTTCGCTACTCCCCTGCTGAAGGGGGCTCTCTGAGCATCTGAGCAGAGCAGGTCCTCATCTGCTTTATGCATCATACACTAAGGCAGGAAAACCAACTGCCTCAGTTTACAGCTGCATTCAGTGGGGCATAGCCTTGTGTATGCCACTGACACAACAGGACAGGTGACCATCTTCTGGACCTGGCCTCATGGCCATCTGGACTTGCCCCTATGGCTGTCTGTACCATCTTTTTCATGTGCTTCTGTTTGGGAAGGTGACCACATCCTGTGGATCCAGCAGAGATAGCTGAACTCATACCTTGCACGTGCTCAAGGTTTTTCACCATCCTCTTCCTGCCCTCATCTCTCACACTGGGGAAAGCAGAATTCATCACTGATCCACTTCCACTGATGCTTCAGCAAGGAAGAGTTTAGAAATGCTCCATTACACCTTTCTAACTGCTGAACTTTTTGCTTTGACAAGAGGGTTGGTGTAGCTAGGCTTTCTTCACTCTCCTCTAAGCACACCTGCAAGGACCAGGTCTGACTGAAGCAGTGAAGGAAGCTTAACTGTGCCTCCTCACAGACCCAATGGAGGGGCTTTGCTTGTTCTAGGACTACCAGGCACTTGCATGCCAGTGAGAGACTTCCCTAGCATGGAGAGCTGGTTGTCTTGTTAAATCTTTGTTCTCATCCGCTTTATAGAGGAGGAGCCTCCATACAGGGGAGAGCCCAGGGCTGCTTGAGGAGGTTGTGACAAAGGTGGGAGTTCAGCTGAGGTCTCTTTGATTTTAGCCTCATGCTCCATCACAAGCCCACCCTGCACTTGGGTTAGGGATTGTAAAAGGGTTCTGCTTACAGGCTGCTGTGGGGGATTTTATGTGTAACTGCTCCAGCAGGTCACTTGCCTGCACCCATGAACTGTGTCAGGGCCATGCATCACCATGTCTTCCCTTTGCTTTCTGATCTTGATTTCTCCATCCTGTCCAGGCAGTGCCTCCCTCCCTTCTTTCCCCCCAGCATAGGTTAAATATAGCAGCTAACTTTGGTGGTGATTAGTAATAAAATTTTAACAAGCATCCATATGAACGTCTTTCTGTCACTTTTATGAGGCCATTTACGGTAGGGAGATATAAGAGCACCTTAAATCTCCCCCTAACAGGAGGGGTCATGTCAGAAGGGTGGGAAGCAGAAGTCTAGTGTCCCGTGTCACCTGCCTGGTGGTGCTGTTGGTCCTCCCTGTCCCCATGATGGGATGGGTGCCTTTCCTTTGTGCAGATGTTACTGTGTTGGCCAGTCGCTTTCTGGACCAGCAGGTGGAAAAGCAGAGGGGGTGCTATGGGCTGCTGATGCCCACAGTCACTACCCATCTGCAGAGGAGCATGGCATGGGGCTGGCACTGGAGCTGCAGACAAGCACAACAGTGTGAGGTTAGCTCAGGTCCTGCAGCAAGCAGAGCAGCTGCCTCAGTGCTCAGCTGTTATGCTTAGACAAATAAACTCCATTAGGAAAATGTGTCCACATCAACCATTTTCCATTTGCCTCCAAACTGTGCTGACTGCAACCCAGGGAATGGTTCCTGTTGCTTTGCCCAAGTCTAAATTTGGGGCCTGACTCTACCCTGACACTGTCTACGTTTTTTAAAAAGGGTTGTAAAAGCCGTACATCCTCTCTTGTTTCCTACCCGTTTGGCTGGACAGCAAGGACAGGGTCTGCTCTTGCTTCCAGCAGTGCAGATCTCCTCTGCTCTTTAGCTCTGTTACACTCGCTCTAAGTGGGAACACGATTGAGTCCCAGCTCAGCAATATACATGCGAGCAGCTGAAGAGATCCTTTCCAGAGGTGCAGTGAAGAACTAAGTCTTTGTGTTTCCTGTGTAGTTCCACGTCCCAGCTCTGCTCCTGTCTGTAGGCTTAATTTGTGAGCAGAAAGACTTGAAAACTTTTTGTTCTGGTTTGGCTCAGCATGGCACTTGAATCAGGCTAGGACAGGTCCCAGGTCAGGACAGACTTTGGTCTGACTTCTAGGCACAAGCACGATTCGTGAAGCACTGATCCAACGAACAAATTCAGTATGTAAGACATGATGCGAAGGTGAGAGTTCCTTCTGCCCCAAAGCAAACTCTGGCACCTACCTATGCCCTTGTGCACCCAAAGGCAAGTGGAGGGGATAGACCGGTGCAGTCCCTTCTGCAGAGTCACATACTAGGTTGATGGCAAAGCCCAAAGTAGAGCCCCTCTGTCCTGACAGCCACCAAACCACATGGCTTCACAACTGCTGTGACACCCTGTTTTGTGTGGGCACTCTGCTTCCTGCACCAAGAGCATGGATCAAACACAGCTCCACCATGTCTCTTAATATTAAGAAAAACAGCAAGACTTGTGGTCTGTGTTTTGAGTGGAAGTTTAGGTTCGTTCCTTTTTCGAGTTTTGTTTCTTCAAAAAAAGGGAACACACTTTTGAACAATAAAATCAGAAAATAAGGAAGCGCTTCATGTGTGAAATGAGGACTTGTTCATGGTGAGCAATGCTGGGGGCTACAAGAGTAGTGTGCAGCCTCTTCATGGGTAGCACAAGAAGAGCTACTTTTGCATGACTAATAAACACATGCAACTAGTTTCTTAACCTCATATGTGCTACTAATGCTCAGAATGCACAAGGCAAATATAAATATCAACTATGCAAAGGCCAGGGAGCAAATACAGGGAGTAGATATGTTGTCCTAGGTCTAGAGGTGGCATTTTAGAATTCAGCATTGCAAACCCACTCCTTTCCATAAGATAGAACTATCAGCATCCAGCAATCTGGCAGTGCGGGCAGCAGAAGGGCTCAAACTACTTTCAGTAAAAATAGCTAGAGTGGCCAATAGTAAACATAAGAGGAAAAAGTAGGTATAGATTATTTTGATGTTCGGGTGAGGAGGGCCAAAATGAATAGGTCAGTTACCTTTTTCTCAGGTGACTCTGAAAATTTCATTCTCCAGTCTTGTAGGAAGCTCCACTTGTCTGGTTTTGACTAAGCTGGAAAGTGATTCTGCAGGGTTGCTGTTTCCCACAAAAAGCGAGGTCGTGTGAGTTGGCAGTCTTAGCAGACAGCATCTCAAGGGCTGCTCCCGCTCCTGGTATTGCTGTAGGGCTGTGGAATGTGCAGGGGTAAAGTGTGGGACAGCTGCTTCTGGGTGAGAGGAAGTAGTGGCTGCTGCCAGGTAAAGTAGGGTTAATGATTGGACTTGATGATCTCTAGGGTCTTTTTCAACCTGAGTGATTCTGTGGTTCTGTATTGGCACGGCTGGCACTTGGCACTAGCAGAGGGCTGACCCTGCCTCTTGCTCCCATGCTGCTCCGTTGAATTTTCCTTAGAGCCCGGGCTTCCCCTGGGCTGGTATTTGGGTGTTTTTCCTACTTGGTTCCTTGAGTCAAATCCCTGGGAGCACGAGGGCCCCAGTGCTCACTCTGCATCACTTCATGTTGCTCTTCAGAGTGCTTTGGTACTCCAAATAAGGTTAGTGAGCTGGGATGTCTCAGACATCCTTAGTGCTGAAAATAGCATCCTCCATCCTCTGCAAGTTCATATGCTTCCATCTCATGGCCACATACTCACTGTGCATGCCAGTGCAGTCATGGGATCTTGCGGTTGCCAAAGGTTGGCAGAGGTGAGCTGCCTGAGTTTGGCAGAAGAAGACACTTGAAGGCTTCTGGAAGAATGGGATGCAGGGGATGGTGCTGGAAGAAGGTGGAAGGGAAGCAGAGGGCAATGGCTGGCACCTCCCATGGGCAGTGGGATGCAGGGGCAGGCCTGCTCCATGGGGTTAGAGCCTGCTTTGGCAGGAGGTCAAAAAGGCAAAGTTTCTTGGGAGGTGAATTATCAGTGGGAGCAATATCGGCAGGTCAAGCACATTGGTGCTGGGGTAATACAGTTAAGGTGCAGAGCCTTGGAGGGAGCCCGACCAAGGAGTGCAGCATTAAAGCAATGAGCCCAGCTTAATCTGCCCCAAGTGAGGGCAGTGGGGTCTTTAATATTGTGTCAGGCTTGCAGGCCCTTGTTGGCGGGTTATTCTTCACGGCAGCTAATGCCACTGGGCTAACTGAATTAGCCCCTCCTTCTGCGGGGTGAGCGTGGGGTTGCCGGGAGGGCGATCGTGCCTCGCAGCTGCAGGGAAAGCGAGTGATGGCCTGGAAATTCAATCAGGTGAGGAGCTGCCGCCATCCCCAAAGGACAGGGAGCAGCTGAATTGGGGAGGAGAGCCCAGGACGGGGACACCAGTGACACCAATGACAAGCTCTGTGCTGTCCCTAGGCAGGGTGCCCTCCAGGGATTGCTTCTGCCCTGGATGGTATGAAGTGTTGTCCTGCAGCCTGCTGTTCTGCATCCATAAGCCCTCTGGGAGTGCCTTGGTGGAGAGCCCATCTGTACTGCCCTACCTCTGAGCTCCTTTCCAGCCTGCTCACTGCTGGGTGGAGAATTCCCCTGCACATCTGTATGGAGCCACAGTGAAGGGTTATGCTGGGACATGTTGGGACACACATTGTGTCTCCAGCCAAACTGGGTGTCCATGGGGTCCAGGCTCCTGCACACATTTCTGACCACAGATGAAGGTTCACCAGTGAGACACAAGCTGGCTCAAGGGATTGGCAAGTGGGTCATTTCCTTGGCTTTGCTCTTGAGACAAGGTGCTCCCCAGCAAGCTGCTAGATAATTGTATGATCATCTTTGTAAAGCCCTGTGGGATGCACAAGCAAGGACAGCTAAGGGGCTGGGTACAGCAGTGGCCCATCATTCCCAGGACTAATGTTCCATCCTTCAAGTTAAGTTAAAAAATTGAATGTCACAGGCATTTGCTTGTTGTCTTCCAAACCTGACACTTTTTCCCTTCCCAACCTCAGCAATTGCTTTCTTCTTCACACTAATTAAAAACACACTCCTGAGTGGGTGATGGTGTCTGAGCCCACCACTGCCTGGATAGTGCTCACTGCAGGTGAGCTACCCTGTGCATCAGGGCCCAGGGCCAGTCTGCACCCAGGCAGTGGCATTTTGTGAGCCCCGAGGGTAGGGGTGGCTGTGGGGGCCATGAGGGATGCTGTTGTCTCAGGGGTCTCCCATGAGGCATAGCCCCCCCTTGTCCTGTCACACCAGCCCTTACCCTGGCTGAAGCTACTGCCCCTTCACCCTGCCACAAGGCTGCTGTCATCCTCTTTCCTTTCCCAGGTGCCCCTTTGATCTTCAAACCTGCCTCATCTCCCTTCGCCTTCCCCTTCATTCACGTTGTTATAAATGAAGGCATTGGCTGCCTTTAAGTAGTCAAATCTATCAGACAAGCTCATGTCAGCCATAAATTCTATAGTAATTATGATTTTCTAAGTGGGTTGACTGGAGCTATTTCCTCTTCAGCCTCAAGTTACTGCACATGTGCCCCCCCCAGGGTCCAGCAGTTTCATTTGTTGTCCCCCCTAATTGTCATGGGCAAAAGCTAGAAGACTGGCTTGGACACCAGCCTGTGGCTGGATCTCCCTTCTGGTCTTTGTACCTGTGAAGGGTCTTCAAAGGAGACAAGAGGGCTGCAGGGGCAAGACAGCACCAGCTGTCTCTAATGCAGGCAGAAAGAGTGGTCACAGAGCCCACCATATGGATGCTTTTACCTCTCTCCCCCCTTCCCCAGTCGTGTGGAGCTGGCCCCAACGTGTGAAACTTGTAATTGCAGGTAATCCCTCCATCTGCGCATGGTTTGCATTTGGCAGAGCAGGAATGTGGAAGGGAGAAGGGGAATTACCGCCTAGACGTGCTGCAGGGCCAACATCTGCACGAGTCATCAGTGCACATCTGGCTGCAGCAGTTTGTGCTTGGTTGCCCAGCCAGTCACTTTTTAGCCCATTGAGTCTGTCTCAAGCAGCCACAAAAAGCAGACCATGGACACCCCAGGGTAGGGAATCTTAGGCTAAATAGAGGAATTCTTTTACCTGCTACTCCTGGTGATATTGGGGTTGTCATGCAGGCTTTCTCTGACTTAGTTTTTTCACTTGTAAAATAGATGAAGGCTGTCAAACCTCTGGTTACCCATCACTAGGTCTTTTTGGAGAGGAGAACAACCCTGTTTCAGGTTTGCCTAATGCTGACACTGCTTTGTAGCATCCCCCAGTGAGATGCTAGAGCAGAGGAGCTGGTTTTTCCCTCCATGCGCAGCTGGGATCAGTGAGGTGGTTCCCTGCCTATTTTTTGTTCCACGTGGTCCGAGAGCCATCAAGCTTTCTGCAGAAATGATTTGATCCTGCCAGGATGAACACTCCTTAGCACAGAGCTCTCAGCACAAAGAAAAGCATTTCTGTCCTGTATTGCGTGATCAGGCCTTTGCAGAGAGAAGTGAGGCGGAATGGGCAGAGTGACACTCACATGCCATCAGTCTCAGAGTTATTATTGTCTCCAGGTACCCTGAGAAGGCTGCTGGGATCCAGGAGGAGACAGAAAGGGCTCAGGGCATGGAGAGGGGCTTTGGTAAGGGGAGGCTGTTATGGTCAAAACTGGTTTTCTGTGGCAAAACTGGATATGATCTGCAGGTGAGAGAATCAGAAATCCTAGAGGGATAGACAAGCAAGTGGCTGAAGATCCACCTACTCTTGTGGTCTGGGATAAGAAGTGGGGGCACTTTTTCAGTGCCTGGTCCCTGTGGTGGCCAATCCTGCTCTATGTCCTTGATAGGAAATACCTGCTGAACCTTCTCATTCCAACCCTTCATCATGCTTCAGGAATGTGCAGAGTGTAAACCATTGCTACCTACGGCTATAAGCAGCAGCTATGGATGTTATATCTCCTCCCAAATGTAGCTGAGCAGCTAAGTAGCGTGCTTGGGGCTGACCCAGGAGCAAAACTATCTTCTGCTCAGTCACTTAAAACTCTCCCAGTGCTGAGGATGGCAGCCTGACCTCACTCAGAAAAGAAGGCAGACACTACCTCCTCCGCAGGCAGGCAGCTTCCCAGATAACCCCCCGGCTTTTCGAGGGCAGTGCAGGTGTCAGAGGCATTGTCTCTTTGGAAATTAATTTTCCTGTCGATTTCCTTATTTCTCTTAATTGATGAGGGGCAAGTCTTTGGCGTGTTGCCAGCGGCACCAGCCACAGCCTCCCGTAGGTATTGGAAGAGCCAAAAGCGCTAGCTCTGAGGGCTGGGGAGTGTAAATGAACTCTCAGAGGACTCGTTGCAGCTCAGCCCATGCTCTAGATTAGCTGAGGAATCATCTGGCCCAGCTATTAACTGTCCCATTTAACATCATAAATTATTAACCTAATTTTGAGGAGGGTTGGTGACAGATCACACTGATTTTGTCAGCTTTTCTGCAGCCTTACACAGAGCGGTGGTGTGGGGTAAGTCATGGGCAGGGCTAGAGGGTAAATGCCTCTGGAGAAAGAGACAGGGCAGCATGACCTGACTGCCAGCAGAAGGACAATCTGTGCGTACTCATCCAGCCCAGTGGATAGCTCAGGGAGAGTCTGAGCAGAGAGGATCCTCTGTGGGCAATGGGGGATGTAGGAGCTGTCCCTGAAGAAGATCAAAGACCCTACACCAAACCCAGCTGTACCCACATGGGACATGGAGCACAGCCATGGGTGCCCATGACCTCTTGCTGGGTACCAGTTTGTGCTGCCCAGCCTTAGTGGAAGCCATTACCAGAGGTGCTTTTTAGCTGGTTTAAGCAGTTCTCAAGATACCCTTTAGTTTGTATGGCAAAGGTTTAGAGTCAGGAGGGTGTTTTTCCTACACTTGTGGTAGACTAAATTGTTTCATAAGTTTCCTTCCTAGGAAAAAATTTAAAATAGGGAGGAAAGTGGGTCCTTTCATATAACAAGTTTTAAACCACTTAGAGATTTCTTTCAGCTGACTGAGGTGTAATGAAAATTTAAAGGATTCCATCTTTTCTTTCCCATTTATCTTTCCTTGAGAGGAGAGATGTGTGCTAGAAGAGGCTGAGAATTGCACTCAAACTAGCATTTCTTTTAATTGAGTGGAAAAATTTTGAAGTAATTTGGTCTGTCAAAAAAACCCCATACAAACATGAAGGAAAGCAAGCTCTGAAATCCTTCTAAAATGCCTCTTACATTCTGGCATCACAAAAAGGACTTTTTGTTTCCCTGTGAGCAGCTGTGCTGCTTGGTGCTGCCTGTCCATGGAGTGGAAGCGCGTGGGCCTTGGCTGGCTGTGTGCGTGTCCCTGTGCTGTGTCCCACAAAGGGATGGCAATTGGGAGCCAGTGTCACCTCCAGACTTACTCCCCTTCGAGGTTCAGAAGCTTTAGGACAAGCCTACAGCTTTTCCCTGGCTGGAAGTGCTGAGGGTGAGGATGAGCAGGCTGCATTGCTGATGAAACAAACCCCCAAAACCCCAACAAAAGCACAAAGAAATGCTTTTGGTTGTGGTGGGGGCATAACAAGGTATCAGAGTCCGTATTAAATGGACAAGAGCCTGTACCCTAAATCTGCTCATCCCTAAATACTCATTTGCTGAGTGAAGGTGCCTGTAGCTCCTGCTGTGGCTACTGCCCATCTTTCCCTTCGGCAGCAAAACAGGTAGTCCCAAATTTGTAGCTCTCATGCTCCCCTTGCTCAATGCAAGCCTTTACACATGTGTAGAAGGTGCAAGGAAATTGCCTTCATCAGAGAGCTGAACTCGGCAGTGCACACGTAGTACAGAACCGCACAGGACTGGTGCCCAACACACAGATATAAAATACGGTGCCCTGCAATAAAATATGCACCGCTAGTCTATATATTTAGCAATCCCTTTAAAGGTTTTTTTTTTCTTTAAACCCCTCACCCCTGCTCCCTCCCCATTCTCCCCCCAAAAAATTATTATAAAGAATTATTGCCATTAGTACGTCTTTCCCAGTGAAAGGAGAAAATCGCCTCATTCATAATTTATACCCTCAATTACTATTAATAAAGAAATATTTCAGCAGAAAATCGCCTGGGAAAATTACACGTAACATTGCATTAACATTCTATTTGAACATTTTCATCACATTTGTTATAGAGTTAATAAGAGGGATATGCTCCCCTGACTTCTTCATGAAATTATGGGCTGCCTATGATAGTTTAATCTTTTAGACTTTATATAATATATTCACTTTACTAATTGAGCTATCCAAGGAGCAGTTAGGGATGTTCTTAAACGTGGAAGACAAAGTAATCAAGGCCGTGACTTCCTGATGAGAAGATCTTCTTCCGGAGATGAGGAGCCACATGTGTGAGGAGCACACGCATATGTGTTTGTGCACAGATGTGCCGCTCCATTTGCCCTTCCCTTAGTGTCCTGGCTGTACTTGGAAGCAAATGTGAATGAAAGCTGGAGGTGATTTTCAGACTGGTGAAGCATTTCCCAAAAGCTCCTGTTGTATTTCAGAGTGAAAAGAAAACTATAATTTTGGGAACAAGCTATGCTCAGCATAGAGGGGGGTTCTCAGGAGCAATACTTCAGGCAGATGAGTCTTTACAATCAAATCCACCACCACCCACAGTGATGGGCAAGCCATCTCCAAAACTCTGGACAAGGAGCTGAGCTGGGGCGTGCAACTCCTCTTCTGTTCTCCCTGGAGCTTCTGTTTCACCAAGTAGTGCAGTCTGGGGCAGATGGTGCATAAAAGCTCCCCCTCACCTAGGGTTTAAGCAAACCCAAAAGTGTGGCGGAAAGGAAGGAAGTGTGAGCAGCGTGGGATGAGGAGGCATCTGGAAAATTGACATTGCTCTGGTGGACTGTGACGGTGCCGCCATGGGCATTGCTCTGGACAATCTACTTGTCTCCAAATAACTGGATCAGCAGGAAAGCCTCGGTAGCTCTCTCTTCTTCTGCACCTGCAGTCAAGGACCTGTTGCAGTAGCTGCAGCCTTGGTCCAGGCTTAGCTGCTCTTGGACCCTTCCTTGGACAGAGGCAGTGTTGGGCACAGAGATCTGAGCCCCTTGACCAGTATGGGAGCTGAATGCCATTCAGTGCCTCTCTGTGAGTGTCTCTCTTTTTCCTCTCCCTGTGCACACAGGCAGTTCCTTATGACAGGACATGATACACAGCTTTCATTTTCAAGCAAGAGGCTTCTAGAAGTGACAAGCAGGCAGTGGTTTGGACTAAGACCATGTGGAAGAGGGCTGCAGCATCAGCATGTCAGGAGGTTACTCACTCATTAAGTCTAAGTATATGCAGGCACAAGCAGGTGCAAAGAGGAATCCATCACTGCTAAGCAATGGCTCTGCCACCAGGATGAAGGCGAATCTCTTGTTAGCTGTCCCTGATGAGGGAGCTCAAGACTAGCTGCTCTGTTTCACATTTGCAGAGTGCTGGTGTCTTGTCTGCTGCCTGTGAAACTAAACATGGCCAGGAAAAGGGTGGCAGGGCATGAGATAGCACACAGGCTCATAGATAAGGATGTGCAGTCTCCCCCAAAACCACTCTTGTGATTCCCTGCCTTCGCAAAGCAGTGGTCAGTGCTGACAGAAAGCCAAAGGGTTAATGAAAGGCTTTCATGCTTTCTGGTTCTTTAGCTGGGACTCATTAAACAGTAAATAAAAACCGGGATGTTGCCAACCAAGCCCTGCTTGAAGGCAGGTCCTGTGGGTGAGGCTGGGGGTTGACCGGATGAGTCCCCATTGCCCTCTTGGCTGGTGCATCTTGCCGGAGATGGAAACTGTTATGGGAAGGGGGCAAGGGGGTTGCTGGCAGTGAGCACTCATCCACGACATGCCCAGTATTTTAATGTCTGTTCACAATGCCATAAACCCATCAAGCCTAGACAGACTCAACTGTTCAGATGTCTAGTGTGACATCCAGTTAGGTTACCAGGAAGAGGTGTCTGAGCTCCTGCAGCTCTGTCCTCCCAGCCTGTGTGAGTCTGTTAGGGAGACAAGAATGGGCACATAACAGCCTGAACCTGTGGTCCAGGGAGCAGAACACCCATGCCTGGTTTTGTGAGACAAACAGCTCCATTAATGCTTCCATGATGGAGCATGGTTTCCCCAGGTGGTTTCTCAAAGAATGCTCTGCAGCCTCATTGCTGAGCTTTCAGTCACTGTGACACCAAACAGCACTGATGGAGGCTGTGGCCACCTGGACCGCTACCAAGCTACACTGGGCATGCAAGCTTACACTCCCCATCACCTCCCAAATACAGGGGAGTGTGAATGTCTTCCCAGAGATAACACAGACAGCCTGAACACGGCTGAGGAAGGTGAGGCACCAACTGTCCACCCTGGGGGTGGCCACTGCCTGGTCCTAGGCAGGATGAACCATGCTGTAAACAGGACAAGGCTTGTAAACAGGGCTCCAGCTGGGATAAATTTAGCCCATTGGGGTTGCAGCCCTGGCGCGGCAGGACACAGTGTCAGGGCATTGTTGGAGGAGATGGGGAGAAAGAAGCTGAATAAACAAACACAGCTTGTCCCTTTTTTTTTGGTCACAGTGTTGTTATTTCAGCCGGACAATTGCCCTGCAGAGTGAGGGAACAGGCTGGAGTTCAAGTGAATTTGGCTTCCAGTACCCCCCTTTTTACATGGTGGTTTTGTATGGGAATAAATCCTGGCATATGTGGAAGGTGTCTGTACCTATGTGTGTGGACAGCTCCATGGATGCTCCATGCACATCTCCAGGCTGGCCCACAAGGATATGGGGTGCTTTGGAGCTCAGGTGAGACTGAGTAATTTGACATTGCCTGTCATGTAGAACTTTGCTTTCTGCACGTGCACAAACTGGAAAAACACCATTGGGTGTCCAGGAGCACACATGCAAGGTGATCTGTGCTCAACATGTATCTGTATGTGCTTCTGCTGACAGGCATGAGACTGGACACATCCCTCCATGGCCGAGGGGACACTGCAGAAGTGAAAGTCTTTGCAGGGTGCTAGAAATGAGGATCAGGATTCCTGAGCATTTTTTCCCTAGTTCTGTCATGAGGTTTGGACAAATCATATTCCCTTGACAAAATTGTCCGTGACCTCACAAGCAAAGGGCGTGGATCTTCTGTGTCAGACCTGCTCTGTGAGGACCTGAGTCTTTTCCAAAGGCCATGTTTCAAGGCAGCCTAATTTTCACATCTTTATTTTACTTTATTTTTCTCACATCTCCCTCTGACACACACATGCACACGTGCACTTCTATTGGAAAAACGATTTTAATACCCATGGCATATTGTCCTGGTGTGATATAAAATCCAATGACATGTGGCATTTGGAAAAGGTCACTTCTCCCATCAGGATTCATTATCCTACCTCAGCCTGGGAAGCTTTGGAGTTGCTCCCGCCTCTGCAGATCCCTTGCCCCCTCCCCAGCTCTGGTGGGTGAGCAGGGAGAGGGGTTGAGGTGGCCACCTTGGGGACTTTGGCAGTGTTAGGGCAGTCCCTGCAGTGAGGGCTCTTGTTTCCTCATGTTGATGTCCCTGTCCTTCCCCATGCCTTCATTTTCCTACTTGCCACAGGGCAAGTGGAGTTACAGGGCCATGCTGCTGGGAAGGCTTGGGATGCAAAGTTGGCTTTGCGGGGTGCTCAGGGCTTGAGCTGGCTTTCACCTGCCTCCTCCTGCTCACTGCTCCCTCTCTGTTCCCTTCTGAGCAGAAGCTGGCTCTTGAAGTACCTTTGCTCTACATGGGTTGCAGAAGGCTTCTCCTTCCCTGTTTCACTTGTTCTATTTTACGGCTGGGAAGTGCCTTTCCGTGTCAGTGGTCACCACCACCTAGGCAGAACTGAGAAGAAAAAGGAGAGTGAAAGAGGAGACATGCAAAGCCTAGTTTCTCACCAGTTTCCCCACCAAGGAGAAAGGAAGAGTGTGGCAGGAGGGCCAAACCTGCTCTGGAGGCTGCCTGGGCTCTGAGGGTACGCCGTCCCTTGCAGAGCACAGCATGGCCTGTTCCCCAGCAAGTTGTCCTATGGGCAGGGGGACTGTGAGCCAGGACTTCTCTGCTTTGTCACAAACTACCTTTGGGCACCTTGGGAAGGTCCATAACCTCATTTCTCACACACAGGGAAAGGGATAGGTGAGGGTGGGTGCACTGAGCACACAGGGGGCTTGGGGCTGCTGGAGGGGCAGGAGGTGGGGAGTGGGAGCAGTTGTTTCTGAGGAGAGGAGGATTGTTGTTGCAGTGAGAAGTAGGGTTTGACGCCTGATAAAGATGACTTCTCACAGTGCTGAGGCTGATGGTGAGCACAGCCCCGTCTTACCATACAAACAGCAATGAGTTATGGGTACCCCAGCCTCTAATTATGCAGTCAGCCCCAAATAGGCTGTGTCTAACGAGTCTGACAGACTAATATCTCAAAAGCCCTTAATGCGTTATCATCTTTTACTGTATGACCTCATATTTATAACTGCTCTGGTGGGAGGTTGAGAAATGTCCTTCTCTTCCCTCAGCCCCTTCCCCAACTTCCCCCCCTCCTCGAGAGCAGCAGCTCTTCAGCCTCATCTGTTAGGATCAAGAGGAGAGAGGCGACTTCTCTCCATCCATCATGAGCAGAGTTCACGCTATTAGATGATTAAAGACATTTTTTATAATATTTGGAAGAGGCTTTGAAATGTCTCTCAAACAGTGTGATTGATGCCTGCTTAACCCTCACCTGCCTGGGATGATGTGGGGGGAGGTGGGTGCATCCCAGAGCAGGGCTCTCTGGGCATCTCAGGGATGGCCGTTGAGCACCCTGAGCCCTGACAAGGTGTGATTCATGAGTACAGGGCACCTGCAGGAAGCTCTGGCCTCCAGGCAGTTCCTGATGCACCGGAGACAGTGGTTTCTGAGGCTGCAACGGCCATGGCAGGAGGAAGCAACACCTGCCCCCTCCCCAGCACTTATAAGAGGTCCCAGGGCTGTGCCAGTCCAGGTCTGCAAGCTGGACTGTCCCATACCAGTGCTGTGTGTTTAAAGGGCAGACAAGGAGAAGGGGGTGAACAGCCTGTGTGCATTCTTGTCTGTCCTGAGTTAGTGGGGTTGTTATTTTCCTCATGTCCTCTTCTTTTCCTTCTGTCTCTTTGGATAGCTCGCTCTTAGAAGCAAGTCTTTAAAGCAAAAACAAAACAATGGGCATCTAGACAATGTGGTAGGATCCACCATTCTTGCTCAGTATTGGCCATAAAGACCCACGGGGCTGGTGGATATGTTCTCATGGAAATCTGTGTCGGCACTGTCTGGTACCTGCCAAAGGGCAAATCGCTGATGTTCAGTGATGTTGGTTCCTGTGGGGTAGTGGAGTTGTGGCGTCAGACGGGGGAAGGATGCCTGTCTCCTTTGATCACAGGCACAATGTTTCATAATCTCAATTTCTTGTCAATTGATTGCCAGATAGAAGCGACAACCAAAGAGGGCCCCAGGCGTCTGCAACTGCCACTCATCGTATGGTTTTAACTCTCCCCCTCTGTAAGTTTGCATTATTTTCTTCTTGTTGTTGTTGTTACCTAAAGAAACCTCCCCTCCTTCTCCCTCCAAAAAGCCTCTTGGAAATCCCAATGCCCTTGTCAATTTGGTGTTCAATGTATAAATAGCAGAGAAGGCTTAATGCATGATTAATAGGTGTTTTATTAAAATGGTTAATCTGTCATTATAGAGTCAAAAAGCTCAATAGATTTCTTATAACCATGGCTTAAAATCAACTTGGGCAGCACTGCTTATGGGCTTAAGACCCCGGGCAAGATGCTTTGGGGACTTGGGAGTCTCCCATTAACTCTTTCTAACCTTTCTGCTGTCTAAAGTGTGACCCATGGTCTCCCACAGCCAGAGAAAAGCTGACAGGAGGATGCACGTACTGTTATGGTTACCCCCACCTTATTATTTATGAGTGTTGAAGCTGTCACACCCGAGCAACAGAAAAGGGAAATGCAAAGCAGGAGAAACTGGGAATGCAGCTGGTTGAATGTTCTTTGTTACCGTTGTCAGCAGTGCGCAAGCAGAGCAAGGTGAGGGCATGGCTGGGCTGTCCCCTATCCATTAGTGCTGTTGCAGAGCAGCAAGCATTGGCCAGGCATCACCCCATTACAGCCATGCTCCTTATGTAGTGAGCATTGCTTTGGATGCCAGAGTAAGATGGAGAGCTTCAGCCTTGCATGGAGGGGAAGACACATGCCCGGTGTGAGGCACTACATCAATGGGCAGGGAGGACCAGCCCAGGCTACAAGTCCCATCCATGTCCTCATCCCCAGAGGCCATATTGCTGGCAGCAGGATAATGCTGGGTCTGGTTGACCCAACACTTTGGGATGCGTGGTCCAATCTGCTTTTTGATAACTCGTGATACTGTGACAGATCCCAGAGACACTGAGTTGCTGACCCCCAGCACAAGTTCTCTGTGGGAGGAGGTACTGTTTAGACAGGTTGACATGGGAGCAGCTGAGCCAGTGCAGGCAGTGGGAAGGACAGCCCCATCAACACCCCATAGCACCCTCTGCTCCATGGTAGAATAGATTCTAAGGTAATGCAGGGGATCCGTGGTGGACCCTAGCTCACAATGTTCAGGGTGCTGCCAGTACCTTGCACCCTGAACAGTGAAGTAGGGCAGCTGGCATAGGTGAATGGTCCTTCAGTGACTTTGAGAGCCTTGGCTATGGATGCTGTGCCAGTCATGTGATGAAGATCCAGACCTGCTGCCTAGTGAGAGGAGCAGATGTTGGTGTGATAGAATCAGTCTTAGTGGCCTGAAACTCCTCCCTGTGCTTCCATTTATCCTTTTCTCCTTCTGAGATACGTATTTGCAGCATGGGCTGTCTTTGGTGCTGCCCCTGGCACCACAAGCCTGCCCAAAATTGGAAACCTTCACTTGGAGGCTGCTGGGAGCTGGTGCTCTCCGATGATATGGCTACTCAGAGTCCATCTGCCACAGACCTCCTCCCTCACCTCTTAGCCTGCATGGGGGCTCAGCCCATCTCTGCTCCAGTCTGTCCTCACTGCCTGACCCCATAGTTCATGTCATCCCAGTGGCCCCAAACCACAGCTCAGTTACAACGAAGGCAAATTCACACCATTACTTCCTGCTTCTCTTGCCTGTCTGTCCGTTACTCACCCTGCCTGGCAAGAAACCCCAAGTCCACCCCAGCCAACCAGTGGGTGCTTGCCCAGGACTGGCATTCCAGCCTGGTAGGAAAGTGTCACCACCTCCACACCCCACCCCCATCGTTGCTCGGTATGGGGCTGGGCAGAGGTTTTCCAGACCTCCGGGTTCAGCCCTCTCCTTCCCTGCATCATTGCTCATTTCTGGGCCATTATGTTCGACAGCGAGAATTTGTTTCTGTCCAGAGCAGATCTCAGGACAGTCTCAAACCTCTGAGGATTTATCATCCTGAGCTTTTGTTTGTGGGTCTCCAGAACCTTCTGCTCCACACACAAGCCCAAATGCTTCTCTGTCTCTTCCACAGAGCCTGCTGTGCCCCCAGGAGCTCGGACCCCTCTCCTCCCACACTGATTGCCCCCCAGGCTGCAGATCTGCTCACACTTGTCTGTTGGGGCCACTTTTGGGGCAGGGTGCTGCAGTCACTGCCTGATAGGTGCATGTCCTACCTATCAGGAAGGTGATGGCTGTGGTGCTTTCTGGCTTTGTTCCCCAAGGAGGTACCCCAGGGCAGGACATGCTGGATCCCAAGCAGAGAGATCCCCTGGGAAACCTCAGGTCATACTTGTCCTGCCCCAGGAGTGGTGGCAGGGGAACCTGGCCTTGTCCCCTCCCATGTGGTAGAGCTGAAACAGCACTGGCTGCCTGTGCTGAGTGACAATGGGGTGACAGTGGGGGCTGACTGTGCTCTCCACTTGAGTTAGATGTCTGGCTGCCCTGTGCTCATGGTGGTGAGAGTTTGGGGTAATTCTCAACAGGTTTAGGTCTACTAGGATTGCTGTTGGCTGGCACAGGTAGCTACTGGGGTCATGTTTCAGAAATGCGGTTGCTGCTTTAGAAGGGGACCCTATTTGCCACCAGTCCCCTGTCCCAGAGGTCACTGTGTTGGTGACAGAAGGTTTCTCTGGAAGCCAGTGGAGTGAGAAGAAGCAGAAAAAGGGTGCAGGGCTGGCACACCACAGTTCCACCCCACAGCCCAATCTCCTCCCTGGCTGCCCACATTCCTCTGCAGCAGTGCCGGGAAGGGGGGGGACCAACCTTTGGCATGTTTATTGACACTCCCTGAGTTCATACTGCGACTCTACAATCTTTCCCTGAGATTATTAAGAATTAATTGATCACTTTTATATTCCCCCCAATACCCAGTGCTGCTTCTCGACAGGCAGCAAGACGAGGGAAGGGAGACAGGAGAAGGGCGGGGTGTGTGTAAAAACACACTGATAAATGTTAATTACTCTTTTACAGCCCTTGTCAAATTCCAAAGCAAGTTGTAAATTCATTAAACTCTAACGGATTAAGCACATGCAGCTTATTTAGTCACCATAAACAAGATCATTTGGATGTTGATTTTCTCCTTTTTATTACTGCAGCAGAAAAAGGAAGAAAATCAGATGAGGGAAGCAGTTGGCTGTTACCAGGGAGTTGGAAAAGTTTGGATTTATTTCATATCTTGTTTTCTTGCTCTGTGGCAGCTCCCTGTAGCATGTTGTTCCTCAGGCTGTGCCTGGGCAGCAGCTTGCCAGGGAACGTGGCCTTCCCAGGGGCTGCATCTCTGCCCCCAGCAGCATGGACAGCCCTGGCATGGAGGGGACATCCTGCATAGAATTATAGAACATTAGGGATTGAAAGGGACCTCGAAAATTCTAGTCCAGTCCCCCTGACACAGCAGGATCACCTAGACCAAGTCGAACAGGAACACATCCAGGCGGGTCTTAAACATCTCCAGAGAAGGAGACTCCACAACCCCCCTGGGCAGCCTGTTCCAGTGCTCTGTCACCCTCACTGCGAAGAAGTTCCTTCTCATATTTATGTGGCACCTTCTATGTTCCAGCTTATACCCATTGCCCCTCGTAAATGCATGAAATGTGTCCATGTCTTCTCCATGACCCAGGAATGCCTTCTTCATATTGAGGCTCTTAAAGACCCAAGCGAGGTCTGGATAAACAGAGGTTGTACACTCAAACAGCTTTCAGTGATTCTTTTGGGCTGGGCTGGCCACTCTGCACTCATCTCTTCTAGGGTAAGTTGACTCCAGTGAGGCTCAGCCCAGACCCATGGATGCAGGGGTCTGCCCTTAAACACTCCACAAGGAGTTGTGGGGACAGAATTAGTATAAAAGCAGCATTGCTCATTCTGGGATGATTCAGCTCATTTGAGTGCTGTCCCCAAGGTGCTGACTGTACCCAGCCACAAGAGAGGAGGCAAGGAAAGGACAACAGGCTGGCAGAGTGTGACAGGGCACCTTTGGCAGCTCTGAACACAGAGTTGTGACCCAGAGTCTATCAATGTGCTTGGTGATCTTGCCATCCTCTGCTTGCACACGTTAATAATCCAGGCTGACCTCCTGAGCTGTGGGAGCAGGAGAAGGAGGATGAAAGGAGGGTCATAGAGATTAATTAATACTCAGAGCTCTAATTATGAGTTTCTTCAACACTGGGCTTCTAATGAGGAACAGGCACTGAGACAGCCCTGAGTCCTGCTGCCCTCAAGCTGGCCCTGCTGAGACATCTGCCTCCTTGTAAGGGTGGTTTTACTGGGAAAGTTAGCCTCTGGCCACTGGTGTCTCGCACTGCAGCTCTGAGGCTCTGGGCTGTGCGGCCAAGAAGTTGCCACACTGCTGTGTAACCCTGTCTGTGCCTTCGGCTGAGCACTGGAGACTGGTTGCCATCCCCAGCACGCCCTGTTCCCTGCCTCAGTCCAGCAGTGCACAGGACAGGAGGTGTCTGGGGTGATCAGAGGACCTTTATGGGTGTCACAGCCTGGTCCTACACAATGCAGGATGTCCCCAGATCCCATGCTGGCAGGAGCCCTGGCACTGCCCCTCTGACTGCTAACCTGCTGATTAGCCATCACCAGCCTACAGGCTCACAGCCAGCAGTGGGATGTGGCTGTGCTATTCCTGCATCCCCTCACCTCTGGTAAGGCTGTGCCCCCAGGAGCTGCAAGCAGCCGTGCGCTGCAGGCAGCAGAGGGAACTCTAAACACCTCACTGCAGCTAGCTGCCTGGCTGTTGACAGGAAAAAAATAGGGCTTTTGCTTTAGAGTCCTCAGTAACATTTCATCTAAGTGAGGTGGTCTGGGCACTGAGTTGCAACTGCCCTCCTCCAGCCTCACCTGAGCCCATCAAAAATGTCTGAGCCATGGGAATTAATGTAACCTCCCTGATCTCATTTCTGTTTGCTTCGTGGTGGGGCAGAGGAAAGCAGAGGAACCACCAAAGGTCTTAAATATGACAGTGAGGCATGCCCCCTCTCAGAGCCGCGTTCCCAACCAGTACTACCCTCCTGTGGCTCTCAAGGCAGGCACCACATGAACAGATAAGTGCCAACAGCAGCATCCCTGCCCACCAGATCCCTCTGAGCTTCCCCAGTGCATGAGGGTGCCCTCCAGAAATCTCCCTTGGGCTTCTGAGTTCAGACAGAGCATCCAGGGGTTAAAGGAAGGAGCGTGCCCCATGCTAAGCAGTTACTAACAGCCACTAGCTAATAACTTTATGGCTTCAAAGCTGGGCATTTATCATGCTGAAGTTTGTTTATGCACTAGTTATATGGCGCATTATACCAACACTGTGTTTGGCTGATAAATTCTCCCTGACAAGCGAGGCTACCAATGGGGACTCAGAGAGTCCAAAAGACCAGTAGCTTTTTCCTGAACCCTGCTTTCTGAGATAAGGATGTTTTTTCCCTCTTTTGTTTTGTAATAAGGAAGGAAAAATTTCTACAAACTGCGGACTTAAAACTAAAAAAGCGGGAGATTTTTGTTCCGAATAAGTTGTCTGGTGCTGATGGGGGCAGAGACGCAGATCCTGGTCCTTGTGAGGACGGAGCAGGCTGTGAGTGAGGACTTCTGTGCTGACAAGTAATGCACATGGGCCCATGTCAGGAGATTTGTGTGTGTCCTGAGTTTGCACTGACAGCTCGTACAGGGTCTGGATATCTCTGGAACAGCCTACCTCCATCCTTTCTGAAGGGCATTTTGGAGTGGAATTGTTAGTGAGCACTCTGGCAGTGCTCTAGTTCTGCTCAGCCTTCCTTAAACGATCCCTGATCTCAGCATTCATCACTATTTTGAGGTTGCACATGTGTGTGATACGTTGCTGAGTGCAGAGCAGCTACTGTGTTCACCTATACCCCCTTGCTCTGGGTTCAATTGCCTTAATCCTACTAATAATAATGACCTTCACATTTCTGGCTTCCTCTATCACAGAAGCCAAACCCACTTTGCAAACATTAACAAGCTTGGCCTCCTGACTCTGTGCAAACATGATGGGTCAGGATTATTTTTCCTTCAATGGCATTGGGAAACTGAGGCATGAAGTGAGTTGATGGTCTGAGCCTACCCAGAAGGGCACCTTTTGCTTTAACCAGTAGCCAAACATGTGCTGCGTTAGGATCCATCCATGGCTGCCCATCTGCATGGGCATCCCGGGCTGGTGGCTGTCCCAGCCTGTGCATCTCTGGCTGCCCACTTGTTGCCTCCCTGTCTGCATACCTGTGCTGGACTGCATGCCCCTGCCATGGAGCTGCATCACTCGGTGGCTGCATGCTGTGGCCCCTGCAAGCTGTAAATACTACCAGTGTGGTGGGGAGGTTGAGCGGTTTATGGCTCAAGGTCAGGCCCATGAATCATAAAAAGGTGTCGGAAGGAGCATTAACTCCTAGCCTTCACTTGGTCTCTGTGTGGTTTCAGGCGGGGCCCCGAAGGCAGTGATTAAAGGGTGCACCTTCCCCTTTCAGTTTACAGTGAAAGGAAAGTAGTAAATTAAAATCCCACAGGCTGGGGCAGGCCAGGTCCCAACAGTGCAACAGCGAAACGAGTACCTGCCATGCACCCCAAGACCCTGCCGCCGGCTCAGTACCCCCCACCAGCATGGCCCCCACACAGCCCCTTCCCAAGAGCAGAGTGTGGCTGTGTGCTATGCATGGATGGATGGAACATCCCTCCATCTTCTCTTGACGAACAGCTCAGGACGGGTCAGCCCTGCTTGCCCAGTGGAGCAGCAGCACCTCTTGCTCTGCACCTTTTTACGACTCCAGCTATAATTAACTCCAGTAATAAAATTTTTTGAATCCAAATAGATATCATTAACGTTTAATACCCCTGTTTTCTTGCGAACTGTCAATGCTGTTAAGAGCTGAGTATTGATTGAAGAGGTGAGGCAGGTGTTTCTGCTGCCAAAGTGGGATTGCTAGGGCAGAGGTAGGAAGCCCTGATCATGGTTAGGTCTCTGCCTCACATCTGGGCCTCAGACCAGAGAGTTGGGACAAGAGAGATCTGGGGCAGTGTCAGCTGCAGGGATGACCCTGGATCAGGGAAGAAAGAGTGAAGGCTGCTTGCAAGATCCTACTTTTTCCTACCACTCAGGTAGTCTCCAGAGCAGCAGCCTCCTAGCAGACACTCAAATGTGTAGCATTGCTGGAGGTTTCACTCCACCAGTGTGTGCCTCAAAACCACCATTTACTGAGTAAGGACTGTTGGGGACAGGGGTCTTCTGAACCCAGCCCAGCTGACAGCTGCCCTGGCACCCCCAGCTTATCCCCACCAGTGTTTACCAGGCTGACAAGAGGGACATGGGACATGTGCAGCAATACCTTCTCTGAGGCACCATGCATAGGGCCAAGTGGTTTTCACCATTGCCAGGCTGGTTTCCCCCAGCTCTTGCCAGCTTGGTACTGCTGCCCACCTTCCAGACCAGCCTGCCCGGACCTGTAGGCGGCAGGTCAGGCTGCCACCGCCTGCCTGGGATCCGCAATAGCAAGGGCCCGGGGCAAGCAGGGTGCTGGATCACGTCCGCTTGGGAATGTGATCTCTGCACATCTCTCGGGGGACACTGCAGGTACCACAGTCTTTCTGGCCTCAGGCAGCTGGCAGGGATGCTGGGGCTGGGCTGAAGGAAAAGCCCCTGACCCTGTGCTGAATTGAGCATCAGATGTCTTTTAAGAGGGGCGAATGGGACCCTAGCAGGCTTCCAGGTGGGAAAATACTTTTCCCTTCCATTCAAAAAAAAAACCAAAAAAAAGTGCTTTTTCCCCTGGGAAATGGCATCACAGAGCCCTGGAATTGACGTGGTTGCCAGGGCTGAAGGATGGTGCCAGCGGAGAGAGCAAAGCGGGTCAGCAGAGCAGAAACCAGCAGGCACAAAGAGAGAGCATCCTCTGCTAACCCAGGCAGGCGGTGACACCCCGTGCCAGAGCTGGACTCACAACAGCCCTGTGTCTGTTGGGCTGGAGAGCTGGCACAGCTGGGGTACCTGAGGTGCCAGCCTGCGGTGCCCCCAGGCTCACCCCAATCGCACCCGCCAACAAGAAGGGCCTTTCTTTGTCTCTGCACAAGCCCTGATTGTTTGGACATTTCCTCTGCCACTGCCTTGTGCTTTTGCTCTTTCCAGAGATGATGCTTGGAGAAATTGGAGAACTTGCAACATCTTCATGGATAGAGCTGCTGGGGCTTCAAGGTTTCCAAATAAGTGAAAGCTGTTCAGACAGCTCCAAACCAGGACATCTCAGTCTTCTCAGCAGCTTTCTGCAAGCAAGAAAGCCACCTGGGCCTCAGTTTCCCTATCAGTGGCTGAGGTCCTGCTCCAACTTTGTAGATCTGCTGTGAAGAGTGGGTACATGCACTTAAGCCAAGGAACCCCAAGGACCGGGGAGCTGCAGTGCTAGTTGCTCAGGGCAGCCTTGATGCAGACAGTCACGCTGCCAGCTCATCTGCCTTCCCTCCCTGGCACACCACAATCTGCTGGCCATCTCAGAGCTGAGAGGGGGAGAACTGACAGGTTGAAGCCTGGGTTGGTGTGGATCTCCGAGGATTGGTTCTGGCCATGTTTTGAGACTAGCTGAAAGAACTGGGTCTTGTAAATCATAGAATCAGTGGATACAGAAGGGGATTGAGAGACCTAACCTCAATGAAACTTGTGTGCAGACTCTGCTTCCTCGTGAGAGGCACCCAGAAAGCCTCCCCACAGAACTGGAGACAGCAGCTGTCAGTGACACAGATTGGAAGGACCCAGCTCTGCCAGTGGGGAAATGTCTCCTTCCCAACCACTGTCCCCATCATCCATATGTGGGAGGGCAGGATCTGTCACTACCAGGCACATGCTGGAGGGCAGAATATGTCCCCGTCAAGCATGGGTTGGTGGGCAGGACTGGTGTGAAGGAGGTTGGAGTGGAGGCAGGCCTTGCTGAGCAGTGACAGCTCTTTGGAGGGCTGGAGTAAAACAGGGTGCAGTGAGCCCCAGGCTTAGGATGCAGGACTGCAGGATGTTCCCTGTCCCTTTTATGGGGACCATCTTTCTTCTCCCAAGCACAAGTAATTGAACAAGCTTTGTCTCAGCTGGGAGACCACAGCCCTTTGCCCAGTTCCCTCTTGGTGGAGGCTCATAGTGCCCTCCAGGGATGCAGAGCTGCATTGTTGCTGCTGCAGCCTGGTGACTCAGCAGGTGTCCCAGCAGACTGGTGGCAGGAAGGAGCCCAGGCCTCCTGGCTCCCGTCCTGTGCTCACTCTGCAGCAGCAGGATATGCGTAAAACTGCTCAGCTGGAGGCACATAGTTCCAGAGATATCCAAACCCCGAAATGTCATCTTTGCCCTCCAACAAGCCCTGCTGCCCAGTCCCTCTGCAGCACCAACCACTGCTCAGCTAGAGGATGAGGAGTGCAGCAAGGGGCTCAGCTTCAAATCAATGCTGAGCACTGTGATAGGAATCTCTTATCACCCTTGTCATTGTAAGGGCTGGGACTGAAATGTTGGGCTGAGTAAAGGGCAGATTTCTGCAGAGCTGAGGTGAGGAGACAGGGTGTAGCAGGGAGATAGCAGTGGCTTTGGAATGAGGTCCCAGTGCTTTGAGCACCTGCTTGCTTTCTGCAGTGATGAGCAGAACCAGCCGTCCCTTCTCTTTCCATTGTGGGGGCTGCCCCAGTTCTTTCCCCAGCTCCTGGTGGCACAGGTGAAATGCAGTGAAGGAATGGGTCCTGCAGACCCTGGGGATGAGGGGCACACACAGCAGAGCAGCCCAGAGGGCTGAACATTATCAAAAGAGATCAGGAATGAAAGGAAGAACTGGGAAGCTCTCCTGCTCCCTCCTCTGCAGCTACCTTAAGCCTCTTCCTACCTGCCACAGGGCTAGGAAGAGCCCCAGTCCCTCGTGGGGGCTGCAGTACAGAAACAAGACAGGTACACAAGAGGTACCAGAGCAGACAAGTGTCTGGAGTTGTCACCAGGCCTTGGAGAATTCACTCTATTTCCTTTACTGTCCAAAAGTAGATTTTCCAGTGGGGAAGAAAAGGGGAGCCAGTAAGCTTTCATGTTCTGGGCTGCACTAGGCTAGAGAGTGGCAGCATCAGTGCCCTCAGCTGTAACACCTTTAACCCCTTGTGCTTCTCTCCCATGTTTTATTAACAACTGTAGATTTGGATTCCAAGGTTGTCTAGTCATGCAAAGACAGATAAAATCTAAGGCTGCCGCAGTCCGCTGCATCTCTGCATCCACCAATCTCTATCTACGCTATCCTCCCGCTAAGCTCTGCTCCAGTGAACAATCCCAAGAAGGTTAAACAGGGTCCTGCAACAAGGCCATGGGTCTGTATTCCAGTCCCTGTGTGGCTGAGGGCTGTGTTAGTTCTCTCTTCCTGCCTCACTGGTCTTTGCTGGGGTTATGTGGGATGTCAGGCATGTCCAGCTGTCAGGTGGGGATGGCCAGGCAGGGACCATGGTGTCAAGGGGGGCAGTGGTGTTCTGGAAGGTTTGCCAAGGGTCTGAGCCTGCGGGGAGGGTTGGTTGCTGACTCCATACTACTGGTAGCAAAGAAATCCCTGCTGGAAGAACACCATGAGCCCCCTGCGCATTGTTTCCTGGCTGTTGAGGGGTCCTAGCTAAGGTGAGGAGATCTGGTGCACTGCGGAGCCGGGGACATGCACAGCACAGGCTTTGTTGTGCCTGACAGTTACTCTGCTGGAGAATATGACTCGGGGGTTAGGGACAGGTTTTTCCTATCACAAACAAGACCCATGTTTGATGGTTCCTTCCAGCCTGGTGGCTGGGTAGGAGGTAGGCAAGAGTGCTGATGGGGTGCTGAGCAGCCCACCACACTGGAGAGGTGCTGCAGGACTTGCCTGTTTAATTCCAGGGTGAGCACTGTCAGGTCAAGTGAAATTGGCCCTGCCAGAGGATTTATTCATTTCTCCTTCCTTCAGCCTCCTGCTAGGGGCTGTGATGAGCTCCCACACTGCACCATCATCTTGCTAAAGCCGAGGGGGCTTAGTTTGTAAATGGCTTTCATGCCACTGTGGAGTTTAGTGCTTGTCAACAAGTCCAAGCTCTTGCCAAAGAGCCTTGAAAAACAGAGAAGCGGGGAGATCGGAGAGCCAGCACCAGTGCTGGGAAGGGAAGAGCAAGTGAAGTGCGTCTCTGTACATACGGGATCGTCACACATCCAGCTGCACTAACCCCAGCTGACACAGGCACAGGTTTGGCTGTCCTACATGCCAGCAAAGGTGTGTCTGGTCCTGCCCTAACTTTAAATCTCATGGAAACACCTTTGTTAATGTGGAAAAGCAGAGCTTGCCCATGGCTTTTACACCCTTGCGTTTGTAGGTTCCTGCAGAAATAGCCATTTGGGTGTGTTTTGTGCTCAGTGATTCTCAGGCCACTCTTGCAGCGGGGGTAAGCCCAGAGCCAGCAGGGCTGAGTGCTGCTGCAGTAACGAGCTGGCTCTGCAGATGGGGATAGCAGAGCTCTGAAACCAAACTCAGCTCCACAGGCAACTTCAACAACTTACCCTGTCTCCTCCTGCACCCCAGTCTACCCCCAGCCAGGAGGAGAAGACCTTAAGTTCATCTTCTTTCCTTCTGAGAAGCTGGATTTGTCAGAGAATTATTCACCTCAGAATGAGATTGTTCCACTGAAGATGTGGAATACTGATGTGGTACAGTGCAGAGCTGGAGGGCACATGACATGGGTGAGCTAGCAGTAGTCTGGAGGCTACCCATCCTCTGGTCCCTCAGGAAACCACCCCACAGCTTGGTGGCAGCCTGGTGAGTGAGGAGGCACACATGGTCCCTACCCCAGGCAAGCTGTAGCAATAGTAGCCTCCTGGATGCTCACTCTTGTGGGATCTGCTGCTGCCAGAAAGTCACTTGAGTCAAGTGTTTGAGCAGGATTTGGAGAAGAGCTGGGTAGTTTTATGGGCAGTAATAGTATTTACAGCCCTGCTGGCTAAGGTGCTGATTCAGGGGCAAAGAAGCCTCATCCCCAGTGAAAACCAAATCATTGTACTGTTCTACCCCGAGTCTTCTCAAGGGCAGGACTGTTCTTATCCTTTTTTTGATGTATCCCTGGTTGACTGATGCCCTGTGAAACCATGGGCCAGTCTGACTTGGCATCTCCAGTGCTAGTGAGGTCCTCGCCTGGTGTAAACTCACCCTTCTCCATGGATCAGGCCCTTCATTTTCATAGGAAGTTTCAGAGATTTTCTTTCTTCATCCCACTCATTGGCTTTGTCCTGCCATCTGCAGTAGCTGCCTTCCTTGGCAACTCCCCTGTGCAGTGGGCTGGGATGGCAGGCAGCCCCCTCCTCACCCCACATTGTTTTGCCATCAGCTGCCACAGGCCCTGTATGTTTTCATTTAGTTGACATAGGGAAAAGCTGTAAAACATGTGTCTCCTTTCCAAGGAGAGAGAACAGAATTACTCTAACAGCTTGGTCCAGTTAACATCTTGGGCTCTTGACTTCACAGTTGGCTTTGCCGGGACTTCAGTGCTCTGTGTTAGCCAGCTCAAGGCTAGACCAAGGTGTGTGTCTGTGGGGAAGGATATCTGGGGTCCAGGATGTTGTGGGGGAAAGGATGGCCTCAGCATCACTGGAGCATGGTGGGGCTGTGCTGATGCCAGCGGGTGGGTAGGCAGGAGCACTTTCCACCCCACCCTCTGTGGACTCCTCCCAGCACAGCTCCCCATCCATCCCATACATTTACCTAACGCTAATGAGACGTATTGATTGGAATGATGGGATTTGTAAAGGTCGCAGGGTTAAAGTACATAAAACCAGCCTTTCTGGAGCTGCAATATCAGGGCCGATGGGTCTGGTGGGAGAGATTAAAGGCCTCGTGCTGCAAGAATGGAGAGAGCTGACAGCAATTACATTTCAGATGTGTGCATAGTTATAAACCCCCTGCTGCAAGACAGGCGACCATGTCCTCACCATTGCAGAGCAGGTCCAGCCCCCACCCCAGCCTCCCTTTCTAAAGCAGGATTACAACTGAACAAATGAGGGAATGAAACAATGAGAGAAAGGGGGAAAGGAAGACAGAAAGACTGGAGATCACTTTGGAGAGAAGGTGCCCAAGCCCCATTCCTGGGCACTCGTTTTGGGGTCCTAGCTGACTTGTTATGGCATTGCTGTGTGAAAATCAAGTTAGTGGTCTGTGAACTCTGAAAACACTGTGGTCTTTTTTGTTGAGGCAGGACTCCCACTCCTGGTAATGAGCTGGCAGGTGATTAGAGCTCTGTCTGTTCCCTGGAAAAGTTCATGCTTGAGGGCAGGAGGAGTTCAGATCCCCAGAACCACAAATGCAGTTGGCTGGAGGTCTGTCCCAGGTCAAGGCTAACTGATCTTGCTGTAGGAGGCAAATGGATCTGGTTGTCACATTTTCTTGCAGTGTTTCTCAGACACATCTGAGACACCTGGTTGCTCAGTCTCTCATGCTTTGCTCTGGGCTGTGCCCACTAAGGCTTTTCCTGGGGCTGCAGGGCCAGACCAACCCTGGTGGAAACATCCCATGCCATCATCTCTCTCTGCAGGCCCAGCTCTGCACTGTATATTTTATTTCTTTGTCCAAAGCAGAGAATAAAAACACAGCTGGCACAGTTGGATTCCCTGAAGGTTATGTGCTTTTTAACTTTGTGGGCTCCTGTGATTGTTCCAAGATGCAGGGGAATAAATGTGTGCCTCAGTGTTTTTCTTGGGTCTCCAGATGGAACCAGCAGACAGACACAAGAACTAGGTTGAGGATGCCCTCACATTAAGGAAGGATTTGTGTTGACAATATCAGTACACACAGAGAAAGCTAAATTAGCTCCATGACCAAGCTTCATTAGCCCAGGCTTAAAGCTCAGATCCAGACATGAGGAAGCCCAGCTCAAGGGCCTTTCCAGTCCCAGATCATCTTGAGTTTGCATCAGCTGCTGTACCTCTCGCAGCAGGATTAACAGCAGAGGTGCGTGGGACTCAGGAGATCTGGCTCCATTTGGCAGCACACCAAGCCAAGAACGTGAGCAGGGCCTACACTTTCCCAGGGATTAATCCCAGGATGAAAATCAGCAGGGAAAAGGAGCCCTTTCCTAGGCAAGGAGAGAGGCACATTGTTCTCCTGTAACTGTAACTGTCTCAGTGTCTTTCCCTGGTGACAAGGCAGGACTTAGCACATAGCGTGAAGTACCAGTGACATTAACAACCCCTGCAGAACAGTTACACACAGTGGCTTTCCCCTGCAGCCCATCCAGCCTTTCAGTCTTCCCCAAGCAGGGGCCACACTGAGAAACAGGAACATCCTCCAAGTGCTACACTACCAATGCTAGGTTCCTACCCAGGGAGCTCAGTCTTTATTTATCCCTCCCACACACTCTCTTTCCCTCTCTCAGATGGTAATGAGTGGTTTGCACTGGGAACTAAATGAAGTTGATTGCCCACTGGTGTCTGCCATTAGTGGTAATTAGTTAAAACATCAGAGTATAAACAGTAAATTGGCTCTAATAATTAATACTAGCACTCAAGCATATGAGAGACACAGAGACTGGGAGAGAATCAGCAGCAAGCTTGTAAAATCAGCTGGGGCTGCTTTAATTAAAAAAGAAGGCATGTAAGTAACACGCTATTGGAAAAAGGACAAAAGCCATCAGGATCTTGCTCATTAGGAGTATGGTTGTGTCTCCTCTAGAGCACAGCAGGGCCAAGGGCTTACCTTGAGCCTTGGGCACCCACCGCTGCACAGTGCAGAGGCTGCTGTATCCCCAGGGTGCTGGGAGACCACTCGTGTGGTGAGTTCTAGCTTTGTTGCCAGTCTCTGGGGGCAGTAGGGAGGATCTGCTCCTGCAGATATGAGGTGAGCTGGGCCAGATGGGTGGGGTAATCCCTTGAGATCTTTCAGGGCAGATCTACTTGGATCAGAGGAGCTGTCTCATTCAGCTGCTCCCTTCTTAATAAAGGCACCATCGTCTTTTCTCCAGTGGCAGATTTCAGCTGTCCTTTGGGAAGGAGCCAGCAAGGGGTGGGTGGATTCTGCCAGAGAAGGTTGGGTTTACTCTTAGAATAACAATTTGGTTTTTCTCAGGTTTTGCCGCCCTGCATCTTTCTCCTTCTCCACTATCGCTCTTCCCTTTGTACACCTTCCCCTTCTCCCAGCCAGCATCTCTGGGGTGTTCCCATAGCTCTTGTCTCAGCAGAAAGCCCAATGCCTTCAAGTGTCTTCAACACTTCAATAAGATTCAGTGTAAAGCAGTAATTCTGTTGGTGCTGGGGTGGTGCTGAGTAGCCAGGGCTCCCAGGGAGACGGGCAACATGGTTCTCCCCACAAAAGCAGACATAATGGTTGCACCTCTTGCAGCCCCTGGCTTGGGTAGAGGTGTTAGAGATGTGGTGCTGGGAAGGGGGGGGGAGGCTGCATGTATATTGCTATTAATCATCGCCACGTACGTTAACCATGCTAATGTCCTAAGTGACAATAGCCCATCTCGGCTCATGATTTAGGGTCTGTGAACGGAAGCTGGGCTCCTGGGAGTAAATGCGTGAATCCTCCACTGGTACTAAACCTTCTAATAAATCTCACGCACACCAAAAAGCCCTGGGCACTAAATCCCAGAATCTGGTAATTGAAACCCTTAGAGCTCTCAGCAAAAAGGTAACCCGTGAGTGAAGCGAGTGTGTGTTTTTACAGAATGTACGTCCTATCTGCACATGATTTGTCTCCAGCTGAGACAAAGGAAACCTGGTGCCTCCTCGTAAAGCACTTTGTGTCCACAGATTTAGAATAGTGTCTTTGAAAATAAGAACAAACCGACCTTGTGCTTCAGGTGCCAAAGCTGTGCTCTCAGCAGACTAAAGTAGGCAGGAGCATGGAGCTATCAAATGCCGCAAGACTCTGAGGGTCCATCTGTTTGCAGCCCCAGGTCATAGTGCCTTGGTGCCATGAGTGTCAGTAGGCTGGCACACTTGCGTACAATCACCAACCTAGCCTGGTTCATATATGCCTTTGCATCAGGCTCTTACTGCCAGCAGAGGAGCATCCCTGAGCTGTCGCTGACCTACAGGTCATAGGGGCAGAGAAAGGGCAAGATGTTCCTTTGGGGCTGAGCAGCACAGCCAAGGTGAGGTGCTGTCCAAGGCAGGGTGGATGAAGTTATTCCCCCACCAAGCAGGTCTTCAGTGCAGAGAGCAGCTGGACAAGCAGAAGCACATATGTGGGGCCGATTCCCACCTCTGGGAGTGGGCAGGAACAAGTTTGTGTTGTGGCATTTGGCACCCTTCCCATGGCCAGTGTCTTCCTGTTGAGACTGTTTATCGTTTTGTTTACTTGAAAGAAGATCATGCTGGTGTTTTATTCTGCTTTTAATCTCTGTTACAGATCACTCTGTAATGCCTTGGCAGGGGACTTAATAAATATAGTCATTTGGATAATGAATGGTGATGGTACAGGCAAGCTCAGGGGAAGTTGCAGAGGAGAGATGCTGCACAGAGCACCTGACTGCTCAGAGGCAGGACCGTGTTCTCTCTAGGATCGACCTTCTCTGCAAGGTCCTGCAGCCCCAGCTGGTGGCCAGCACACAAGAGTAATATCAGAGTCATCTGGCTGCCCTGTCCTTTTACAGTTGAGCATCCTTCATTGTAGGAAGAGGGCTGAGACAAGAAGGGATCAGTGCAGTCACTAATGTCCTGACTGGAAGAACCATGAGCCTGTCACCACTGGGACTGGGGTGTACCCAGTGCTCCTGCACCCTGGGGACCTGGGAGCCACCCTGTGTGCAGCACAGCAGCATTTCATGCCTTCTCTGCAGGAGATTCTCAGAAACTAAGTTTTTTTATGTCCTCTCTCTACCTTCCCCACTACCTGGCTGTCCCTGGCTGTTACCATGGACTTTGCAGCCCTCTTGCCATCATCCACTAGGTGCCTCAGCCATGCCAGCAGCACACCAGTACAGCATTATGGGTTGAGCTGGTGCTGGGCTACAGGTGAGACAGAACGGGTGCCCAGCGCAGCCACACCCAGTCACATCTCCCACTCTATCCCAGGGCAGTGGGACCATCCCCCTGGGGACAACCATAGGATTTCCATTGCCTCTCCCCTTCCTCCCCACCCCAAACCTGGGGGGAGCCTGAGCACCCTCGTTTCTCAGGTCACTGCTTGGCTAATGGTCTATTAATTTGTTCAATTGTCCCCTGTGAGGCAAACTCAATTTCTGCCTGAGATTCCTCCCTGGCTGTCGACACAGTGATGGATAGGACAAGCGGCTGTCACCGCCAGCACCGGCACCCATTCGGCACAACGGGCACCCGCGGCAGCCCTCTGCTTGCACGTCAGCATGGCTCACACCCGAGGATCTGTCTCTGGCAATGAAAAATGACAGAAATATTTAAGGACAAATAAGGTTTACAAACCCAATTTAAAATTATTATGGGAGGCCCCGGCTGCAGATGGGCCCAAGCTGATTCGCAGCAGCAATCAAATCGAATTTCCTTATCGTTGTATTATTTTAGGGCGTTATCTGGCCCCATAATGCAGTTATAAATTCAATTTCATCTACGAGCGTCCATTGTTTACTGTCACCTGTTTGCTGGAGAAAATGTAAACACTTTGCAGCTCTCCACTGCAAAATTAATTTTTGACGGAAAACAGGAAAAGAGAAAAAAGTGGAAGGTGCCAAAAATACAATAAATAGAAGAATTTAAAGAGAGAAAAAAGCAGAGAGAGGTGGAGGAGGGAGCACTGCACAAGGCTGGCCTGGACACTGCTCAGCTGCCAGGGCTGGCTGCCACCACGGTGCCGTGCGTGAAATGCCAGTGGATGACGGGGATGGGTGCGGATGGAGTTGGGTACCCAGGGGCATTGGTGACTCTCTCCTCCCCGCTGCCACGTTTCTCCTCTGTGCAAAATGAGAAAAAAAAATACTTGGTGACCTGCTGGTGCTGCCAAGGGAAAGTTGAAGGTCTCCCATTAATTCCAGACTAAAAATGACAAATTCATCTTCTACGACAATTAAATGAAGTCAGTAATTGATGCTAATTGATCTTCAGCCGAGAGGGCTCTTACTGCTTTGCCGTGCTCTGGCACTTTCCCCTCCTTCCCAGTTCCTCCTCCTTGCTGTCCGTTGGTCACTAGGACATCCCCATGCCCTGTGCCCAGCGCAGCCAGTCCTGGGTATCTGTTTGGGCCACTCACTTCTTGGAGTTTGTTTTTCTTTTTTTAAATTTTTTTTGTGGCGGCAGGTACCAGGCCTAGCTGTGCTAGCGACAAAGGATTTATAGCCTACAGCTGTGTAGGTTTCCACTTAATTTTTATAAGCCCAGCATAAGAGCCAGCGGGGGGTAAAGCACACTTGGATTTTCTCTACTTAAAATATTACAATGTTAGCACTTTTGCTTGAGCCCTGAAAAGGGGCAGTGGGGGGGCTGGATGTGCGTGTGTGTTTGGGGTTTTTTGTGGGTTTTTTTCCTTTTTTTTTCTTTCATTTTTATGAGAGCCCTTTAATCTCAAGCCAATATGTCAAAATCAAATTAAGCCTTGGAAGGGGAGCAGGCTCAGCGTGCCAAGCTCACTCGCTGGGTTGTAAATGTACAATTGTTTCTGGGAGCTGTTATTAAAGCGAGGTGACTGCTGCCCATTAAGGGACCCCGACGTCACATCCTCCAGCCACGCTCGGGAAGCAGTAGTGGGAGGAGGGGGACGGGACTTGGCCAAGCCATGGGGAAGAGATGGACCTCTGCTCCACAGTGGACAGAGTGACACCAGCCCTAGAGCTGATGGGCTGCTTGGTGACTCCAGCAAAGGAAGAATTGGGGACCCCTGGGAACCTCTGGGGACATGTCATGTGCTTCTATACAGAACATCAGGTTCTTCTAAGGAACCATCTGAAAAGGATGTGTTTGTGTTTTCCAGCAGAGTCTGGGGTTTGGAGGTAGGAGAGATTACTCAACCAGAAATTCCCCCTGCCCTTCTGAAGAAGTGGAAGAGTGAAATAATGTTGTTTTATTCAGTTTTCTGAACTGAATAAAAAGCCCCCATTTGCTTTGTGTAAGAAAGATTAAGGTTTGCACTGGTTAAGATGCCCATTTCCTGCCCAAACAAAACCCTTTCAGCGGGGTGTTGGGCCCAGACAAGACATGCCCTGCAGAGCCCTCTGCAAGGTGTGGGCTAGCATGGCTAGGTATTTCTCAGTAGCTGAGGCTCTTGGTGAGGCCGTTATCAGGCACAGAAGGGACAAGCCTTATCTGTAGTAGTTACTGAACCCCCTGATGCAGAGGCAGGATTTGGGGTGCTCTGCTTTAGGGTTGTGAATCATTTGCAGAGGATCTTATCACAGCGTGATGAGTATTTTAAGTCTGCATTTCTGCTGAGCTATGCCATGAGCAAAATGACAACACTGTAAAGTGTCACCCTCTTCACTCAAGACTGTGTATTTAACCCTAATGCTGATACTTGATGTTATCTTTCGACTGTGCTTGTCTTTAAGGTGGCTGCTTCCCACTGTTCAATTCATGTGCTGGAACTGAACTGGGCTGAAGAAGTGAGGTGGGCAGCGGGGAGGTGTGTGGGCACTTGAGATCTGCTTGCTGCCCTCTCCCCTCTGACACAGCTTCAGATGCTGAGGTAGCCAGTCCCTGCTCTGTATCTGCAAATCCCTGATTTCAGTGCACTGAGATGGGCAACTTCATAGCTCACCAGGAGCCATCCGGGCCTGAGTGCTGCGGTCCTTGCAATATCACCATCAGCAATGGGGTGAGAATCTGGCACAAGGACTGCAAGGAAACCTCACACCTCCTTTTGGCCATGCCACTCTGGGTGAGAGAGACAAACTAATGCTTGAGATAATTAGTCCTGGCGAGAGGCAGTGCTAATGAGATGGAGCTTAGCACTGAGCTAACGGGGGGAGGGGGAAGGCTGTCTTGTTTCCAGTACATGAGGCAGGAGTTCTGCACTGTCCTGGGTGGGCATATGAGCTCATTAGGAGCGAGCTGACAGACACCTAATATGATGGCGGTGGGCAGCCCCAACAGGTAGCAGCTCTCTGTATCAGTTGGGTGATGCTGCAGAGAAGCCTGCTGGCTGCTTTTGCTGGTCTTGCTGGATTGCTGCAGGGAAGCAATGGCATGAGTAGTTCTGTTGCTCTGGTCTTTATGGGTCCCACTAAATCCCGTGTAATATACTGTAAATAACATTTATAGCTGAAATCGGTGTTTTACAGGGGCAAACCAAGTCCAGCTGCAGAGCTACAAACAAACGTGTTGTTTGCAAACGGGTGACAGCACCAGTACCTCCTGCTGAGCCCTGACCTGTTTCCTGGGCACTGTTCACTGGTTCTTAGGGAGACCACAGATTTGCTGGCCAGCTTTGCTTCTGCTTAGGCTCACCACCTGCACATGACTCCAGGCTCCCAGTGCCTCTTCCTCATAAGTAACTGAGACCAAAAGTCACTTAAAAAGGGAAAATTAATTACTTTCTTTAAGCAATGCAGGGAACTGGTAGTGAGGGCAGAGGCAGATGTCATGTGTACAGAAACTGAGGAAAGGAGTCATGCTTCAGGGTCATGTAACAGGACTCTGGCAGAGCTGAGAAGGAGACTGGGAGCCCTGTCTCACCTTCCCTGTATCTCTGCTGTTGGTGCCTGACACGATGCTCAGAGACTTGACCCTGTACATGAGTCTGTGGAAACCCCACTGTGTCCTAAGCACCAAAAATACCCCTCTCATCCTACTTCCCATGGCTCCACAGCCAGAGTGGCCAGTGGGCAGGGCTTTGCCTGCTGAAGCACTCAGGGTGTCTCACTGATTCCCAGCTGTGCTGTGCTCGCCTTTTTCCGGGAACGCAGCAGCCTGAACAGAGATAAATAAGTGATACAGACATCTCTGCACTAAACACACATGACACGCTCCCTCCTGCCCCACCATGCACCCCCACACACACAGTTCTATTAATCCTGACAAATTATGACGTACAGACGTGTAATGCAAACTGATTCATCATACATTCAAATCTGCTGTGCGGGAGCAGCGGGAGGGCAGAGGCAGACAAGTGTATTACACGGATAATGTATTTGACGTATTAATAAAACCAGCCGCATTGCTCAATCTGAAGAGAGGGGGGGATGCCGATACATCATGACAGATCACATATTGATGGAATCCAGATGTTGGGAATCATAGTCTTGGGGCCTTTCTTGTATTGACTAAAGGTAAAAAATGCAGGTTGTCAGCACATTAAATCTCTGCTCTGCTGGCGGTGGCTGGGGGAGTGATTATTTATTTCTGGAGGCCAAGAAAGCTGCTCCCTGTGTCCCCTGCCCCATTAGCCCAGCCATCTGTGAGGGAGGGTCCAAGAAAGAGTTTTAAACTCTCCTGCCATTCAGTTGCCTATCGACTACAATGACCAGTTGGAGCCAGGGGAGTCCTATCAGCTTGAAATCCAGGGCTCAGACCATCTGATGTAAATCAGCATCACAGTGATCCCTGTTGAGCACCTGGCCTCAGATTTTCAGCCAGTGAAAGCCAAAGCCACCTCCCTTGGCTTTACCAGTACAGCTGCTGCTTCCCATGTTTTGCTCATGAACAGCGCTCAGCTTCTCTGTTTTTATCCTTGTTCTCATCCTGTGGTAAGTGGTTGCAGTGAATGTTACACATGTAGTGCCATGTACACATGCACATGTACGTGTGCACCCATAAGATACTTCTAGTATTTTCTAGGGGGAGAAGAAATTATGATTCTGTTACACTCTCCTGGGTAAAGGTCATCATGCCAATAACAGCTCCAACTTCTGTTTTACCTTCCCAAGTGCTTTTAAAATGGAATCATCTTGTTTTGAACCTTGTTGGGTAGAACACTTTTTAAGGGCCACTTGCATTCTTGCAGCCTGATTGATTTTGGCTCGTGTGCGACAAGGCGTTAAGCACACCGTGACATCGTATCCTGGGGTAAACAAGTACATGGATGTACTGGCTGGGCTTGGAGCTCTTCTGTCTGGATAGTGCCCTTCCCTGAATCATCTTCTTGTTGCAGTGGTTAAACCTGCTGCTTGGTGCACAACAGGATGAGGTGACAGTGAGAGGATGACAGAGCTCTATGTTGATGCTCTTTCCAGGGTTATTGCCGTAATGGAAAAGATGCTGTGCTCTGTATTTTTGGGCTCTGCCCTTGCAGAGTTGCATTACCCATAGAGGAGAGTGCCCAGGAGGTGTCTGGGACAAATGGTCATTGTCTGGGAGGCCCAGGGAGCTCAGAGGAGTCATGTGGCTTTCAAATGTAATGAACTTGCAGCAGAGAGAGCAGGGTATTTGAGCACTAAGAAGAGTTACATGATTCAGACCACTAGAACTTACATATAGGAGCCTATAGAAATACTACGTAGGCTCAGAGAGAGGGAGAAACTCTATACAGGAACTACAGAAATGCATATATATATATATAAAAAAAAAACTCCCTAGATATAGTATAGCATTATTATACTCTATAGAACTAATGTATAGGAGATTATAGAACTATCGATATGACAGCTTTCCCCCTATCCAAATGGATCAAAAAGCAGGAATTTAGGGAAATAAAAAAGCAGACATCAGACATTATGGAGGTTTCCCTGGGGGAGGCCCAGTGGGTGCCATGGGCATGTGCCCAGTGGAGGGCCATGCCAGAAGGTCTCTTGTTGCACAGTGGTGCAGATGCTGAGGTTTCCCTGGCATATGGATCCCCTGAAGAGTACTCCTGAACTCTTCTGCTCCAGGGAGGACAGCCCAAACTGGAACTGTGCTGAGTGATTACCCTCCTTCAGCCTTCCAGAATCCATCTCCAGTACCCTATTGGGTTAGTGTTGGGGCAGGGATTAGCACAAAGCAAGTTGGTTGGGTGGGAGCAAGCCAGCCCTGTGTTCTGGGGTCAGGGCACCACTACCATCCCTTTGCAGGTCTGTGGTCTTGTGAGCAAGCTGGGCTGATTAACAGGGAACTGTTGCTGCCTATTGTGGTCCTACTTGCTGTCCTGAGGGTGAGCAAGACCCGGGCAACCCTTGCTTTGAGCTTGCATAATGGTCCTGCTGCCCTTGGGCATGGCTGGGGCACATGCTGGTGGCCAGGATGAGTCTCTGTTCCCCACTCAGCTACTGCATCCCTCTTGAGCCACGGGTGACCCACACCATGCAGAGCTTTCAAAAGTGAGAACGCAAGACCCTCGAAGTCCCCAAGTGCTTTTAAAACTCTGGTAACCTCTGGAAACCCTTTCCTTGCATGTGGAATGGAGACAATAAACACCTGAGATGAAAGGGCAGCTTTTCTCTGCTAAGATAAAGGGGTTTGCTCTTTCCCCAGAACTCGTTCTGTACAAGTGGATGGGTCTGAGGGCTGAACCGCTGGCGGGGAGAGCATGCCAGCCCCAGAAAGTAGCAAGGTCGTTTTTCAAGTTGGAGAAAAGCAGCTTAGAAGAAATATAAATTGCATTGAGTGAGCAGGACTTGAAAGCAGGGAGGGCTATTCAGATGGGGAGCTGGGGAAAATGATGGAGGGAACGTAAGAATGACAAAGCATGTCGTTCCAGTGGAGTGCAAGACGATTTGCTTTAGCTCATTAAATACTGCAATAAAATATTAATAGTTATTGTCCCTCTATTTTTTGTAATTATCCTTGCAAAGAAGGATCTGCTGCAAGTCACTAATGTATTCCCAGCAGCGGGTTGCTTTTTAATACGGCAGTGGCAGTCAGGGGTGGGGTAGGGGGGGAATGAAAGCGTTTATGTGTGGCCAGAAAATAGTTGTATGATCAGGGTCATTAAGGAACTGGGGCTGTCTGCAGCAGTAGAGACACCAGGAGGGGAGAAAGCAGCTGCAGGGGAAGGAAAAGGGGGCACGTCAACCTGGGAGTGCGCAGGGAGGCATGAGAATTGAGGACACTGATGTCCATGTTCCACCTAACCACAAGGAAGAAATTCTTGCTGCAGTTGCCCAGCTTGATGTGCCTGAGTGTTGGTGATTCCCCACCTGAAAGCTCTGACATGGCTATGAAGGACCCTGAAAGTTCCAAGCGTCTACTGCTGATGCTCAGGTACTCTGAAGGCAGCTCAGGCATATGGGAGGTAGAACTCAGGGTGCTGCATGTTGTGGCAGGGAGGCTTCTCTCCATCGCAGCACCCTGGAAAGCAATCATGGTGCATATTAGCTGTGCTGCTGTCTTCCTGTGCGTGTCTCACCTGGCTTTCTTGGTGTTCTCCTCATTCTGGTCAGTGCCATAGCTTGTGCTCTCACCTTCAGCATCCTCTGTGCAACAAGAGGATCAGTCCTCAGCTGAAACAGTCCCTCCAGGGATTCTTCCTCTCCATCTGCTGAGGTGCATCTAAATCCAAAGAGACTGTCACACTTACCTTAGCATCATACCTGTGCCCCTGCAGACTGCAAAGGGCTGCTGTCAGTACCAAGTGGTACACTGCTGGGACTTGTAAAGCCTCAGCCTCTCCCCATGGCCAGGAGGGATGGAGGCATGATGAGGTACCACTTCTCAGCCTTATCCTCTCCATATCAGGCTCTTGCCAGCTCTCATGGATCTCTGCATCTCTTAGTGGTCAGAGAAGTCCTTCGTAGAAGTTTCACCTGCATAATCTAAAACGAAGTTGTAGTGACACTGGTGCTGATCTCCCAAATGACTAAAGACAGGATGAGAGGAAATGACCTCAAGCTGCATCGGGGGAGGTTCTTTACTGAGATAGTGGTTGGGCACTAGAACAGGCTGTCCAGGCACGTGGTGGAGTTACCATTCCTAAAGGTGTTTAAAAAATTAGTAGATAGAGCACTTAAGGCCATGGTCTAAGGGTTAGGGAGATGGTGGAGTGAAGGCTGGACTTGATGATCCTGGAGATCTTTTCCGGCCATAATGATTCTATGATAACTGCCTTGAAAGGCAGTCTCTAGGGTGGCTGGGGACCCAGATGATGACCCGTGGGCCAGTCACCGTCTGCCAGAAACACTAGACCCAGAGATTTGTCCCAAGAGAAGCTGAGGACAGTATCAGCCTCTCCCCATCATGCTGCCATCTCAGGCCACTCCCTCCTCCTGGTGCATCCTGCCAGCTTCTCTGCATCCCCGGTTCAGTGGCAGCCAGGAGATCACTGGCACATGACTGAGAGGCACTGCACTGGAGCAAGCAATGCTTACGCTCAGGCCATGACAGAAAAGTGCCAGCAGCAAAGAGCCCCTTAGAAGTACTAAGCTTCTGTGGCAGCACCAACCACCCTGCTGCGCTCTGGTTAAGTGAGACCTCTCTCCGCTTCCTCCACCTCAGTTTTCCTGCTACAAAGCTGGATGCAGAGAGAGCGGAGGTCTCACATGGCTCCTTCCTTGAGTCAGGGAAAGTCCGGGAGTGTTGGTTCGACAGTGTGGGCAGCAGCAGCAGGGCTGTGCCGTGAGCTGCCTCGGGGAGCAAAGTCTGTCCTGGGGATCTGCCCATCTGTTCGGGCAAGCCAAGGGCAGGTCTGCCATGTCCATGTGACAGGGACGCTCCTGCTTCCAGCACCAGAGGAGGGACAGGGCTCCAGCCCCACTCAGATCCCATCAGCCAACCACTGGAAGAGAAACGGTGCTGACAGGTATCTAAGCGAGGCAGAATTAAGGGAAATGATAATAAATGTAGATGGTCAGACAGGGGAATGAAATGATCCATCTTTTGCATGTTAGTCAAGAGGTGTTTGCAGGCTCCCCCCGCCCCGCTCCCATTCAATCAGGGCCTGTCAGACCTCCAGCAGGCTGGCATTTTTGTGAAGAATCTCTCGGCTAAAAATTGTTGTCATTCCTATTTCCTTGTTATCAGTCGGCGGCACCTCGGCGGAGCCCAGAGATTAACGCAGAATCGCCAGGCGAGCATCCATTCCCGAGGAGCCCTATCCATTACGCCGAGCTCGGTGGGTCCCTCCCGCCTCACCTCCCACATTCATCATCTTTAACGCTGACAGCCCGGCGCAGGCCTTTCAAATTTATCTCGCCGCGTCCCGGGCAGGCTCTATCCGTCAAACTGCGCAAGAGGGAGCGGGCAGAGCGCCGTCTCCTCTCCTCTGTTTGTCGGGGAGGGAGCGGGGGGGAACAACCTGCCCGTGTGAGGGACTTGGTAAAAGATTGGTCCGAGATACACAATTAATCATGGCTCGCATCAATTTGCTTGATTTACTCCCCGGAGGGAGAAGGGGCGTAAACACGGTGTGTGCAGAGGCAGTGTGGAAACATAATGTGTCTGTCTATAGGAAAAACATTAACACATCATCCCCGTTGTAGGTGATTGATGGAGGGAATGGGAGAGGGACAGCCCGGAGCTGGCAGGGTGACAGTGAGCCAGGAGCTTGCCAGAGAGATGGACCCAGTGGAGATGAACCTCAGGGACTAGCGGTCAGGGCAAGCAGCACCTGGCACATCTAACTTGCCTTGCACTTCCCTCCCAGTGTTTTCCCTGTAGTGGCAGCCAGGTCCAGGCATCTTCCTCTGCACTTGAGATCCTCTGGGTGGGAAAAGAAGGTGGGAAGGGGAGCTGCCTGATGTGCTTCTGCTGCGAGGCAGGTGCTTCAGAATGCAGAAATGTCTTCAGAGTGATGCAGAATCCAATGCAAAACGGCTTTTGCACATAACATTTTCTAAGGCACATTTCACATTTGCCACCATGCTCTAAATGGGTGGCGGTGCAGCTCACTCTGCCTTAAATAACTGTTTTCTGCCCTTCTCTGGAGGTGGCTGCATTTCAGGATGAGATCCAAATGTGTGGAGTGTGCTTGTGAAGCCCTTCGGGGCAGGAGATGCCGTAGCAGTGAAAGATGCTGTTATTATTAGATCCCAAGCACTGGGCTGTGCCATCCCTTGATGTCTCTGGCAGAGAGGAGCGGCTGACTTTTATGGAGAAAGTTACTGCTGTATTTACAATCCAAACCTCCTTGTAACCAGCCGCAGGGTGGAGGAGGAAATGCAGGGAGAGTGTGCAGTGATTTAATGTGTCCTACTCACAAGCCTTTCCGCTACGGAGCTGCCTCCCTCCTTCACCAACCCACACTTTTCCAAGCTCTGGCTCAGTGGTCACACCCACGTGGAGAGGGGGAGTGGGTCATGAAAGCAAGGTCAAAATGGGGGACCTGGAACCTGGACATTTCTGCCCCAGACCTGCATCTTGCTTGGTAAAGCCTTCATGGAAATAAATGGTATCCAAACCTTGCTGGGCCAGAGACAGGGTTTCTTTCTGTATTTAGGGAAGGGTATGGTGTTTAGAGGGACATACGAGGTCCTCTGACAACAAAAAGACAGCTCGGAATGTTTTGTGGGATGAGCTGATGCCGTTCACCAGCTCTAACCACTCAGATAGACGTAGTTCCCTGAGCAGGTTATAGACCATGGGACACATCTTAAACATGGTTCCTGCTAGGAGCTCCAAACACCCATTGAGCTGCTGGTTAGCTAGCAGTAGTGTTGAAAAGGCTCACTCCTGCTCAGACATATGTGGTCCTTAGCTGGAATGTTCTGCAAATCCTGTCATTTGGGCTCTGAACAAGCACCAGTTTCCCCATATGTTTCTTAGGATGCCCAACGCAGGGATTGAAAGCTGGTCTTCCAGCTCTTCAGCTTCCTCCCCGTGTAGTTTCCTTTAGTTACACCTCAGCATGTCCACCTAGGAGGAAGGGATACTAACATGAGGAGATCTGTCATTCACAGAGCACCAGCAGGTGCTTTGTACATTGAAAATGCACATGACAAATGATGTCATCTGCCTTAAATGAAACCTGGAGTGGTGTGGGCATCATCTGAGTAACCAAACAGATCATCTATTAGTTGCCCTCCAGTTTGCAGGTCCATGGGAGGATAAAAACCTACCACACCACACCTTGTCATTTGCTGCCTGTCCAGCTATCAGCACAGTACTTCAGTGTTCCTGTTTCTAGTTCACAGAGCATTAACTAAACTCTGAGAATTAACACTGTTCCCAAACTCAGGAAGATTCTCATCCCCTCTTCGTGAAGCACAGCATCAGCCTGTTCCTGCACACTCAACACACCCAGCCCTTTGCCCTCCTCGGAGTAGATGCTGTCCCTGAAGCATGCAGGCTGAGCTCGGGCACGATCAGATCCATCACCCACAATCCTAGGGTTGCTTGTGGTTTGAATTTATTGGTTTCATTGAAGGTTTTTTCTGCTATGGTTTAGTTGCATTCGAAGAGGGGGTTTGTTTCATCTTATCTTGTGGAAATAACTCATAATTTTGTAGAGGCTGTTTAATATATATATGTATGTATATGCTGGGTTTTACAGCCCGTTTTTATCACCTTTTTATTATCCCGGGTCAAAAGCTTTACTGGGTTGCATTCAGGGAATTATGCAAACTAAGAGAAAATACCATAGCAAAACTATAGATTTTCTCATTAAACTCTGCTTGGACATGTAGTTATTGTAGTAAAACTCTAGTAACTATTACAGGCCCTAATATAAAATTATAGTTTGACACCTCAGCGTGATTGGCCTTGCACTACAGTTAAATTAACCCTTTCCATCCCCTGCTTGCTCACACTAAAGGCTTTTGCTAGAAGCAGCCATGCTGAGCTCAACAGACAGGATGGGGGTTGCTCAAGGGTTTAGCTGGACCCCACTGCTGCACCCGTGACCTCTCCATGGTGTGCCAGTTCAGAGCTGCTTTGCCTGAACTGCCAAAAAACTAAACTCCAGCAAGCATTTAGAGACACAGCAATGCTCAAACAAGGGAGGATCCTTTGATGAAGTCCAGCCAGGAACTAGGAGTTTGCTGGAGTTTGCAGCCTCCTCCATCTTCCCAGAAATTGCTTCCTTCCCACTGCCCAAAGACTGTGTAATTCTCCCTGCTCTGTGTGCAGTGGATTTAAGGAGCAATAAGCATATTCAGTGACTTAATTATCTCACACCACATTTTCTTCTCAATTACACTCCAGTAAATCTGTAAAAGTGATTCCATTCAAGTGGATGGTGTTGGTTCATCCCTTGTGAAAAAACAAAATGAGGTAAAATGTCCATGTGTTCTAGCACATCTTCACACCTCTGCCATAATGCCACAGCAATCATCGGAAGTCTTTGGGACCGTCTGATGCCGTGACTAGGAGCTGTGCTTGAAAGAACTTGGATAGTCCAGCAGGGATGGGGACTATTTTCTTCAGATTGTCTGATTAACATTTTAAAGCCATGTTGATAATAATCTGGGGTAGCGTGACAGTTCAGCAACTTCATTCGAGGGAAACACTTAATCATATTTATTATGTAAACACAGCTTGCCATGCCCCCATTAAATTATTAATAGTACCATTAACATATTTACATATAAATCTTATAGCAATTGATGGAAATGGCTGCAAGAACCTTGCATTAGCTCCCTTTTTATAATGGATTCTCTCTTGCAAATACCCATTTATTAAAGAGACAAAATATTAATTTTTTGTTAAATGTTCATGTCAAAAATGTCACCTTTGCGGTTTTGTAAATTGCCATTTATGCAAAACCTACTGACTTGGTATTTCTCTGTCTTAAAACATGGTCTGTCTCAAAATACTGCTTCAAAGGGAGCAATTAAGTAGAATAAGAGTATTTCAGTGTTCCGGCTTTTTGCATTTTCATTAATAATCAAGACGATGAGCTGAACAACGCAAATACTGGAGGAGTTGCTCCATAACTTCACCCCTGGAAATACCCTAAAATGGCTCTGGTCCTGCTGTCTGGGGTTAGTTAACCTCTGATCAAAACATACTCAGTTGCTATGTATTTCAAAAGGCCATTTTGCTGTTAGTAGGACCAGAGTTAATTTACTCTGGGCTGGAGTTGTGCTCAGATGTCCCATTTAAAGCTGATTACTCACCAGCCCCAAGTTACTTAGGGGATGCTGGACCAGACTTTTGGTCTGAGGAGATTCCCAAGGTGGGGGGCAGAAAGGGTGTGGTTTGTATGCACCGAGTTTGGAGGGGCCAGTACAAAGGGCACAGCGACTCTCCTCTTTTTTCTGTATTTTCTCCAAAAAGAGGTGAGGTCTCCTTCCAAATAGGAGTGGGAAACTAAGGAAAAGAGGTGACATAGCAGGAGCATGTGAGGAGGAGAAAGAGAGTGGAGAGTATGAAATCAGGATTTACCAAACAGGCTAAAGAATAGAGATTGGAGGTCGGTTAGTCCTTCTCCTGTTTCTCCTCCAAGTTGTGCATCTTTCCTTACCAGCCCAACCCCGACGAGTAATCCTAATTAGGCTGTATACTGCATTTCTTAATGCCTTCCAGGTAGTGCTAACCCCTGGTGATTCATTCTCAGAATTGCCAGTTTTCACAAGTGTATCGTAAGACTCTTAGGGTATTTTTTTCACTCTTAAAGTTTCAATCCCCACAATCAAGTGGCGATATAAGAATTTCAATTTTCCTTTAAATAAATAGAACAGGCGTGCTTCGAGCCCTGTGGTCAGGGGAGAAAGTTTGAATATATGCTGTGAGAGCTTGGTCTTTAAAGCATAGACCAAAAGACAGGGAAGATGATCACAAGATAGTGGAACTGTAGGATATTTGAAGTTGAAAGGGACCGAGGGAGGTCATCACACGCTTCATTTCTGGAGCATCTCATATTTAAATGGCAGTTTTCATTAGCATTTTTAGTAATAAAATTAATATAACATAGCTGGTAGTTTTGCATGAACTGTACAAACTATACGTGTTCAGGTATAAATCTCTGACAAGAGCCTGCCTACCCCTTGTCTCTCCAGTGCGCCCAGCTAACAATGGCAGATGTCCCACAGCAGCAGCTCTGAGTCAGGCAGAGCAAAGGGAAAACAGAAGTTGTAACTGCGTGAACTGGGACGTGCTAGGGATACAGCAAGGGTCTCCAGTCCCAGCTCTGCTCAGGATGCATGACCTCAGCAGGTTGTGTCTCCCTTCCACACCTCCCTTCTCCTGAATATGGGGGTGAATTTCCTTTCTGGGGAAGTATTTATGAATTAGACCTTATTATGGAGATGCGGAAAGGCAAAGGAGACACTACAAAGGATTCTTTTCCCTGTTCTCCATTAAATGAATGTTCTCCTAACCCATTGTGCCCAGCCCTCGTGTGTGCTGTTACAATTGTCTCTAAAGAAACTCTGATTTTTCAAGCAATTTCTCATGAAACAGGCACTTTCAGAAAAATCATAAGAAAGCAATTGTTTCAAATTGGTCATTTGGGACTCAAATTACTAATCTAATACATTTTTTATTGAGGGTTCCTGAAAGGTTCCATAAAACACAGTCTGTGAAGCTGCCCAAACTTGCCAGCCTCCCAGTTTGACAAATCGAACCCAACAATCCACTTTGCAGCTCAGGTTTAGGGCTTGCAAAGCTGCCTTCGAAATAGCAGCATTTATATTTCTCCATCAATAGATCCTATCTGGTCAGATTTTCAAATTCCCTGGGGTGTTCTGTTGGGTTTTTTGTTTTATTTTATTTTATTTTTTTGCCTGTGCTGGATTTTTGTGTCTGTGTCCAAGCTGCAACACAGATTTTGGGGATATTTGGGGGATTTGTCTGGGAATCTGCTGAGCATTGGCTTCGGTGCTGCTGGAAGAAACAAGTGGGAGGACAGAAACTAAGTCAGGCAAGGAGAGGGCTAGGAGCCAGAGATTGACTTGTTCATTATTTATATTATTTTATTATTTACATTATTTTTATTATTTTAGTATTTTGTTGTTTTATTTATAGTGTTATTCATGTTTTTCTTGAGACAGCGTTTAGATGGGTCCCCTATAGTGGCAGAGCACCATGTCTCTGTCCTTTTGATCTTAAGGGTTGAACAGAAAAAGAAGCCAAAATAAAGGACAAAGGATTTTTATCTTCCTTCTAGAAATGAGGGCTCAAAACATGAGAAAATGGGTGAGAGAGAACAGGCTGTCTCTGGTCCCGAGTCTCTGTGCCATGTCATGTCCACAAGACTCTTCGGAACAGTTTTTTTGGGAAATAGGGATAGAGCTGACCACTAATGGTTATAAAACATCAGCCACCCCACAGTCAAGGCACTCATCAAATACATGTTAATTATTATTTTGGCAGATGCTGAGGGCTGCCTTGAGGTAGGACCAGGAAAGCAGCGCCTGTCTGATCAGGTTTAATAAAGCTCAGATTAAAACTCCATGGTTAGACAGCCAGTCCCTTCCTGATGCCAGAGACACAGCACTCAGTGAGGAAAACCATGCAGCGTGGGCCAGCACCAGCTTTGCTCTCCAAGAGCGTAACCAACATTGCTTTCCCCCTTTGATGTCTAGTGGTGATTCCTCTGTTGCACAGTCTTGGCTCAGTCCTGGCATCTCAGGTTGGATTTCACCCTCCGAGAGGAGTCACACAAGCTGGACTAACGTGCAACAGATGCTATGAGGGCAGGTAAAGGAGGATCCTCACAAATCCCAGTGTACTCGCTCTGCTCCTTGCTTTGCAGCCCCACTCACTTAGTGCTGAGGCAGCCACGGTGTGCTGACAAGCTCCCCTCAAATGGCTGCAGGGAGACCTGTTACCTACTGGGTTAGTATAGTCCTCTGCTGCTGTTAGGGTTTTAATATGGGGATAGTGCACACAGTGTAGTCAAAAAGTAGAACTTGATTTGCCTTCAGGTTAAAAGCAGCCCTTTGGCTGGAGTTCCGTTGCAGGGAGGAGAGGTACTTAGCCAATTCTGCCCATGGAAGTCACCCACAGGTGATGGGGATGGGGCAGCAGCCTCTCCAGCCCTTCCTCTTGTCTTCAGGGCTCTGAGGAGTTTGACACTTATGTCTTGCCATCGCAAAGACAGGGAGTGTTGCACAACTTCCTACACATCCACAGGTCTGCAAACAAAGTTAGTTTATGATTGTGCTGTTTCTTTAAAAAAATCCATTTATGAAAATGAACAAGTGATGTGAGATTTCAGATAAAAACTCCCTTTCCAATTTAGACAAAACTTCCACCCCTTTATCATAACTGCACCTACACTATCGGTAGCTCCTGTATGCACTTCCCAGGCTGGGGGTGATGGTTGCCAGCATCAAGTCCTATGTGACTGCACCCCTTGCAAGGGGACACAGCTGTATTTAGTCCAGATAGGAGAACCTATGTGCAGACATGTGCTCCCAGCTGCGTTTCCTTTTGCCCTAGTCATCCTTTTTTTAGGCACATGTGAGCAGCAAGATACTCACGTATTTCCATGTGGGCAGCTGCAGGACCCATGAGGATGCATTTTCTTAGCTAAAGAGCACCGTGCATCAGTCTGCTCTGCCTCTGTCACTGCCAGGTAGGAAACCATCAGCATGGGTCCCTTGCAGAGGGATGAAGAGGTATCAGGCCACCATCTCAGTCCATGGTCCCTGCACAGAGACATGTGTCAGGCCCATGGCAGGTCTGGGCCATCACCCCTCACTTCACTGAGCTGCAGGTGTGGCTCTGCCAACCTACTGTTCCTTCCCACCACCCTCCCTTGAAGTCCCTCTAGATGCTTCATGGCTTTGTAGGGTGAGTGTGCTCTGTCCCCTATTTGCTCTCATGATTTGCAGCTCTCCCCTACCGGGGCTGTTCCCCACTCCACTGTGTGCCGTGGACGCTTGCCACAGCACAGCCTCCCCAGCACAGTGTCTGATGAGCTATTTGCTTTAGCCAGAGGGAAGAGCCAGCCGCGGGCAGGAGCAGCGGGCGGCTGTGACGGCATGTCTCACGACCTGCTGCTCAACAGACTTGGATGCTGAGAGGCAAGGAGGTGCCAAGTGCTGATCTGGCTTTCGAATCATTGAAGTCCATGAAGTTGACTTTGGATTTACACCCATCAAAGAGGTTGAGAACTTGCTGTCATAAAACCAAAGGAGCTTTCAGACCTACCACCAGGCCTTTAACTGGGGTGAGGGATGCGATGGAGGAGAGGAGGGGTGAGATTTGGGGCAAGAGGAAGGCAGTTCTGATCTTCTTGACCTCCTGGGGAAAAAGTTACAGCTACAGTGACCATGGCCATCCTGGGAGAGAACAGCAAGAGTGCAGGCAGGTCAGCACCAAAAAACAGGGAGAAAACAGGACTTTCCATATCTTCCCCAAGCTTTTCCATGTTCCCTCTGCCTAGCAAGGGTTCATTTCCTTGTGCATCAGTGGAGGCATCCTAGGGCATGAGGACAAGGATATCCCTGTCCTGAGGAGCTATGCCTTTGCAGATCAGGGGTGTGTGTGAAACAGCAGATATCAGCAGCAGATTAAGAAGCTGAAGCATCAGGATATGGCTTCACCTCACTCAGGGTGTCCCTCTCCTTGCCATTTGTCCTAGGAGGCTCTCAGGACAAATTTCACCTTGGGCAAAAGGGTCAGTGAAAGACTCACGCACCACTTAAATCCCACTTAAGCACTCTGCACTGGGGTGAAATTAACTCTGTCTGAAGAATAAGCCATCAAGAAAAAACTGATCTGAAAATCTACACTGAGCCACAGCCGAGCCACACTTCTATTAGCGAGTAAAAAAATATTTCCCATCCTTAGAGTTAAATGAGCCAATAGTTCAATCACGGAGTGAAAAGCAGCAATAGAGACAGGGATGCTGAGTGCCTCAGGTATTGGCAATCTATGCAAGGAATCACAATAAGCAGGGCTCGCCTGTTTTCTCTCCGTTTAGCAGCAGTGTTATTCAACAACCTATTTGCAAATGCCATCTTCCAAAGTCTTTTCGCCCCCCCCATCGTTAAAGTTGCAGCATTAATAGGGCAATTACAGTGCAATAAGCTCAACGCAACCCATTAGTGGCATCACGGCTGATTTTAGATCTTAAAAAAAAATTTGAAAAATCAAAGCTGTTGAAGTTTTCTTATTATGCACATTAAAGGCAGGCAGCAGGGTCTGATCAAAGACACCAGCACCCCTGTGCTGCCCCCCCCGCCTCCTGTCCTTGCGTCTTGGCCCCCCTCTATTCATTAGTGGCCACAGCTGTGCAGTCAGCCAATTACTTGGGAATAATAAGTACATTTTGCAGTAAATTAAATATTAATTAGTCCTTGGCAGGTTGTTTTGTGGTTGGGATTTTTTTTCTTTCGTATTTCCCTCCCTCCCCTTGAAGACAGCGGAAAGGATGTAACACTGCCATCACCTGTGTTGTCATGTGGGTGACAGCGGGGGAGGCCCTCCTCTAGCTCTGTGCTTGGTCTTCTCCATCGTGGTGTGCAGCATAGTCTTCTCTGCTCTTCCTAAAGGGTTGGCTGCTTCCAGGATCTGGAAACCCATCCCCATATTTAACATTATTTTCTTCTGAAGAAGAAATATTTTCTTCTTCTTTCTGCATGTTTTGTGTGGGCGCTTAGTTCTCCATGGCAGGGCTTCTTCTCTGATTGTCTGAGATGTGCCTCTGAGAATGGTCTGAAGGCACCAAATGAATCTGTATTGGGTTTGCCTGGTTATGGAAAGGGTCTGCTCCATGGGGTGTGAGGGCAGCATTGCTGGTGGAATCTTCTCCCCAGCAATGTTGGTGGGAGAGTTGCTTCTTGGTCCCCTTGATGTACTTATGAGGCCTCATCCTGCCTTGCTGCTGCACTGCAGGACCCCAACCCAACCAGTGCATGTTGTGCCAGGGAATCAGGAAGAAGAACAGGCATGGGTAGATGGGACTGGCTAAAGAGTGACTGTTGTACAGGCCAGCATTTCCTGGCCAAAGCAAGCTGCCCAGTTTCTGGTTTGGTGGCAGACCCCAGGCAGGGTGACACTTTGATCTCCTGGCCAGGGACTTGGTCTGGCTTTGCTTGGTCCAGTGGAAGTCAGATCACCTTGAGGAAGTACAGACCCTGCAGATTGTTTTCAGGTGAAGCCCAGGCCGTATTCCAAGAGTGGAACTGCTTGAAAGGGCATTCCTTAACCTGACCCAGGCGGGCTAGTTTTTGTGTTGTCAACGCACCAAGTTTAAATTAATTCAATGGAAGTGAAATGTGTGAAAATAGCAGCTAAGCTCTGCATGGGAGAAGTTAGAGCCTAACATAGAGGGGAAACCTGGCCATGGAGCTCTGCAGAGGCTGGCACGGGAAGCCCTGGGAGCCCTCAGCAGTTAGGGCGAGATGGAGAGATGGCTCTGTTCTTAATGACCCTTCACCAGGATTGTCTGAGGCAGGAATGAGTGATATTAGCAAAGCCGGAGTGATCTGTGCCTGTCAGCAGATCCCAAGTTAAAAGGCTCCATTTATCCAGCTGTTGGCTTTTACAGTTCACTGAGAGCTCTGCAGACTGCCTTGCAATGCACCAGGCACCAGTCCACCTCTTGATGCTCTTGAGTGCAATTGAGGGTTTTTTCCTTAAACGTAGTTTGACAATATGCTGGTTAGGTTTGTATTTTATTTACAGCTTTTACTTGGGGACCAATAAAACCCCAGCTGGCTAATGTGAGATCTAAAACTTGCATCTCACTCTTTGCCTTGGATATCTTTTCTATGGTAAACTATTTATTTGCGTTTCATCTTGTACATGCTCCTCTTCCCATGCTGAGAAGCCGAGAGCTCCAGGGGCTTTTTGAAGACTATTTGCTATAGGATAGCAACTGGAATTCTCTTTAAACATCCGCGCCTGCTTTGTCCTACAACTGGCCTCTTGGTGTCAACACACAGTTTTGTGTGAGCTCCCTGTGCAAAGCTAACATTTGCACACTCCCCTGGCAATTGCGCTTCCAGATCCCTCTTGTTCAAGCATATCCCATCGTTTATTCTTGCAAGCATGAGCAGCAGCTACTCCACGTGCCAAATTAGAGGCAGCATGAAGGCCTCTTTAAAATGGAACATTTAGCCAGGTTATGAATGACCGCTGAGCTGCTCAGCTAGGGAGGCACATGCTGCATGACCTAAATGGCCGGTCAAAATGGTCTGCGGTTGGATAGCAAGTATACATTCTCCCTGTCTTGGAGCCTTCAAGTTCTCATCCCACAATTAAAACATGACAAAATCTTATCAGAAGGGGTTATCTGACAGCAGGATGGTGCACACGCATGCAAAACCCCGACACATTTCAATGTCGGGCAGTCAGACAGCTTCACCTATGAGCATCCCCAGATACTGACCCTGGTGTGCCAGCGGAGCACGTGTGAAGGGTGAGGTGGCATCAGGCTAGCAATACAAATCACGCTAAAAATGCCAAATAGCTGCTTTTCCATGCATTTGCAACCCAAGGGTCGTGCTCTTGCCATAAAAAGGAAGATGAACCCCTGCGAGATGGGAGCAATGTCCCCAAGGATGCCTCTGGGAGGGAAAGATCAAGAACCGATGCTCGTAATGGCCTTGGCTGCTAAAACAGTCAAAATAATAACGGGGTGTGGGGGCTGCTTGGAGGGGTTGGGTGCAGCCATGGGAGCCATGTGATGAATGTCTCTTGTGTGCCAGTGTCTGCCCAGTGACACCCCGACATGCCTGCTCTCCCTGGGCTGTTGCTGGCCTTTGGTGTGTGTATCCCAACACACAGCCCCCTTTTAAACCCCAGTGGAGACTTTGGTTGTGTGGGTGGAAATGACTGGAACAAGCCTTAGAAAGATATAGAAGGGGAAATATTTTCTTCTTCTCCTATGTTACCTTTTCATTCCCTCTATTTTCCTTTCTGCCCTTCCTTCGCCATCTCACATCTCTCTAAATTCACAGGAGCTCTTCCTCAAGGTGAAATGAAGGCTCCAGGCTGTGTTTGGTGGTGCTGGGGTGGGGGGATGAGGGTCAGAGAGGGTTAAGCAGGGAGGGGGCAGTGCAACAAGGCAGCCTGATCTAGTGATTAAACAAAGGGATTCAGCCAACATGTGTAAAATTAAGTGATCAAGAGTTGATTACAGAGTGCATTGATTGTGTACTGATGGATTAAACAGAGTCGTGCTTGGGATGCGATTTTCCGAGCCAGGCATGGAGAGTGCAGGCAATCGACGTGTTGGCCAGAAGGACCCGCTTCTCCCAATCCCTGGCTTTTATACATTCTCTGGATAAATCTGCAGAGAGACCCATGGAATTATAATCGATTATCCATTTCTCAAAGTCACTTAAGGGCCCTGAGCTACAAGCTAAAGTGCCGGTGCCGCGAAGAGGCATTGGGTATGCGCCGGCATGTGCAGGTGCTGGCGCGAGGGGAAAATGTGGCAATGACCCTGCGTGCTGCAAGCTGATGAATCTATTTTCTTGTAGGAAATAGTTTTGACAGTTCAATATCTGTGTTTTCGATATGTGCCCCACACACCCCCAAGGGATGTGAGGAGCAGAGAAGTGGGGGGGGGGAGAGTGGGTGGGAGGGAGAGAAAGACTCTACCCCATCACCCCTTCAAATTATAGGCGTATCAGTATATCACAAACTTAACAGGCTGCCCTCCAAGTCAAGGGCATGGGAGCAGCCTGTGAGTATCTGCTGCAGGGACATGGTGGGGCTGCAGCCCCTCTTGAGGTGAATCGCTGTGTTGTCAGGGGACCCACAGCAAGCTCCCAGCCCACTGGCAGTGATCCCCACGCTCTTGTTTCTCTGCCAACGGTAAAGGTAGAGTTTCGTTTCCAGGCTAATCCTGTCTCTTGGGATGCAGCCAGATGGTTTGCCAAGGACCCAGACGAGCCAGAGGGCCCTGAGCAGCTGCAGTCTGGCGCAGGATATTTTGCAGGGAGCTGGGATGTGCAGCTGTGGGATGAGTCCAGGAGGGAAAGGTCCCTCCAGCGCTCCCGCAGCCCCTGTGCAAGGAAGAACGTTGCCCCTGGTTATGACCACATCCAAGTTTCTGACACGGATGAGGCAGTCAGGGCATGGCAAAGATTCTGAAAGCATCTAGGAGATCAGAGCCACTGGTGAATGTCACCTGGCTGCCAGCTATGGGTGCCCAGCCTCCATCACACCAGGCAGCAAAGAAGGAGGAAGCAGAGCCATTCCTCACACTCGATCTAGCCATGACTGCACACACTGCACAGGCAGTAAGAAAGCCCAGGGGTCTCTTGCCTGGCTGCCTGCCTGCTGGGGAGTGTGTTGGGTCCCAGGGCCTCATTCACAATCCCTGCTGAGGAAGGACTGGCTGTGGGCCACAGAGCTTGCAGAGTTACAGGCATTGTCCTTGAGTCCCACTAGTTCTGGGTGGTTTGTCCACAGCCTGCTCAGTTCTGTCTGCATGCCATGATAATACCCATGGATTCAGGGCAGTTCAAGGATGTGTGTGGAAGGAAGAGCATCATGCTCCAGGAGATTCCCTCAGGCTGGAGGGACAAAGCTAAAGAATTCCCCCAGGAAGGTTTCTTCTGAAACCAGGGACTCTGCTGCTGCTGGGGAGACCCACCAGGATTTGAGTATTTTGTAGATGAGTCAGTGGGTTGAAGAAGGCTCCGGTTTTCTGCCAGGGAAGAGGCAGCAGGAAGACCCAACTCTATGGTCCTGAACTTTCCCAGAGTCATACCAGCATCTATCAGAGAAGCTAGAGTGAAGAAGGGATCATCTGTCTTTGTCTTTGGTCTTCGCTCTTACAGCTTCATTCATCTCCAGCTCAGCACAGGTCATGGCTGGGCACCAATGTGCTTCCTCAGGAGAAGCTGGCATGGACAGCCTCCCTGGCCAGGAGCCTCAAGGGATGAGACCAAGGATGGAGGCAGCTCAGCCCCTTGGCTTGCTCTCAGTGTTTCTCTAATTTTCTGTTGTGAAGCTTGAGGAGATGTTTCTGCTTCACTCTGCAGAGCAGCGGTGAGCACAGGAGCAGCACCCTGTGGAAATAGGACCACAGCCTGTCCCAGCCCTCCTCTTCCCCTCTCCCTTCCAGGACCCTGTCACGCTTTCCCTTCCCAGCTCTCCCAGCAGCCTGTGTCCCTCTCATCGAGGATTCATTGTCTTGTCAGCCTCTAGTTAGCCAGCATGCGTGCGAATCATAAATTACCCCGCCCGGGCCTCTGCTATGCTTCAGCACAGACAAAAAAATTGCACTCCATCACCGTGTCTCCCAGCTTTTAGTGGTATTGATCAATGCTGCTCCCTTCCCGCCCCCCCCCTTTTCATTTTAACCGAGCCGGTTAAGTGCAGTATCTTATTTTGTTCTGGGACAAATGAAAAGAATATTAGCAAGGGCTGAAATATATCTCTTTTTTATCTCTCTGCTACTTTTTTATTGAATCTTTCTGAGTAGGTGGCTTTCCGCAGGATGACAGCCTCATGACAGGCTCCTCATTAGAGCCGAGACAGTAATTGTGATGCATTTCCCTGCGCGGCCTTTTCACTTCTCCCCCCCTTCTGCCTTTCCTCCTCTCTCCTTTTCCCCTGATTTGTAAAGTGATTGGATGTACAGACTCACTCAGTTTCTTAAATTATTGTCCAGCTCAATCCATCTTCCTCTGCCCCGTGCTGGGCAGCTGTGATCTCTACAGATGGAGAGCCAGGGCCGAGATCACAGGCAGTGGGGTCAGATGCTCAGAGGGGCTTCTCACCTCTCCCCGCAGCTGGGCTGCCACCCACCATAAGAAAAGTGGTGCCAGACTCAATGGGATGTGCAACAGCCTCTGAAGGGCTGTCTGAACACGCACTTCACTGAGCAGCCCATGGGCTCACTCCAGCTGGTGTTAGCTACATAGCAGTGGCACTGCACCAGTTTACACCAATCTTTTCCAGTATTCAGCTTATCTGGAGAGGCAGCTATAAGAGCATATCTTTTCTTTGGAAGAAAACCAGTATGTTAGCAAGCTTTTCTACTTTGGATTCTTCCATGGTTTTTAGCCTCAGGTGAAGAAACGTGTGTTTTCTAAGCTGCCCGGCAGTCTGGGCACCTCAGCAGGGAGCAGCCCTGGGGATCAGGCCCTTGAGAAGGATGCAGGGGACTGAGCTCGGATCTTAACTGTTTGCTCATGAGGTTGCCCTTGGTCCATCTGTGCATCTATGTGTTTTAAACATACCATCTTTATAAAACTTTATATAACACCCATCCCTGTCCCACTCTGTGCTGGATCCAAGGCAGGACTGGTCCTGAGCCATGCCCTGTGGCAGCTTTGTGCTGTGATGCAGGAGTGGAGAAGTGACTCCTCAAAAGCCTTTTCTTACATAGAAAGCCCCTCCTTCCCACCTGCATACACCTCTAAAAGGCACTGCTCCGGGAAAGTCAGGTCTGCTCGGTGCAGAGTGATTCCTCAGTGATCTGAATGTGCTCACTGTGCTGTGGGGTGTTTGCAGAAGTTAGGTTGTCCTGTGGATGTGGTTACAGCCCAATGCTGAGCCCAGAGCCACAGTATAAGAATCTGGAGTCATATCACTGCCCATCACTGTCCCCAGCTTATGGCTCTACACTGTCCTGTGCAGAGCAAGTCCAGGAGGGGCTGGATCCAGGATATCCAGTCCTGGGCAGCCATCTCACACAGTCAAGATTCTGCATCCACAGCCAGCTAGAAGCCCGACAGAGGGGAAGAACCTGCTGGAAGAAATGGGACGTGCTCTGACCAAAAGCCACATCCCTGTGCAGATTCTTGGGGCCCATGTACTTTTTGACCTCAGTCTAAACCAGCAGAATCTGAGACAGTCCCCAGCAGGCATAGTGCAGCCCCTTGGGGATGGCATTGGGAGCACACTAGTAAACAACGGAGATGGGAGAGTGACAAGCAGAGTTATTCCCACTTTGGTATTCACTTCAATACCAAACACTTTTTGCCTCTACTGTTATTTTGGGATTCTCTGCGCTGCCACATGAACCGTATCTGCCTTCCTCAACCCACCACTGTCCCCCTCCCCTTGGCTGCCACTTACTGTCAGGGCTATGTGAGCCTTATCGGCTGCGGCGCGGGCTCGCCAGGAGAAGAGTGAGCGTTTGGCTATTTCCAAGCTAATATGGGGCTTTCTTTGAATTATTGTTTTTTGAGCTGGAAGGAAAGGAGGCTTGTCACACGAGATATCTGCTATCAGTACACAAATAACAGCAAGCCCATCATCGAATGGAAAATAATCGCCGCGGAAAGCGAGTTGTGGGGGAGCCAGGAGGGATTATTACAGGCGCTGGCAGTGGTGATGCTGTCAAGGAGCCTGTGTCAGCACTTCCATTACCACCCACCTGGTTTCAGTGTGGCCCTCGAAGCGGTGCATGGGGCCACCAGGCCCCAGCATGGGGTCATTTCTATTCAGAAGAGTTTCAGATCAACTGGCTTTGATTGGGTTTAAATGATGGAGTGTTTAAGAGGCAGAGAGAGGAAATAAGAGGGTGACATGGGGAAGGCATTTCAGAGGAGGGGGAGTTTGGTACTCAGACAAGTGGAAAACAGTTTGAGATAGGAGAAATCAGGAGCTGGGAGGGAAGATCTGGTCCTCCTGTGGGCAAGTTTCGTGTGGCCACAAGGAAAGACAGCGTGGGGAGAAGACCTGAAAGGTCTAGTTCAGTTATGCCTGGGCTGGGATCTGTTTGCAGATACCCTCTTGATGCAGCCCATGGACAAATTCCTCCACGCAGGGGTGCATGTGTGCATCGAGCCCTCTGCTTTCAGAGCAGGAAATATTTGGTTTCAGCACTTTTGAGTGAAACATTTCCTTGGAGCCCAGGAGACCATGCAAACAGCAGGAGCACCAAGGCTCTGCCTTTTCATCTCTCTGGCACTGGCAAGCAGGGGATCAACAGTGGGGGAAGCACGGCAGAGCTGAGGAGGGTAAACACTAGAGCTGAACCTACCCAGTAACCGGAGAGTGAAGGGGAGAGAGAGGGGCAAAGAAAACAAAAACACAGCTGCCAAAAAACAAAAGCCTGAAAAGAGCCTTTCAGGGTCTCCCAGGAGCGAGTTTGGCACAGGGCTGGGAGGGAAAAGCAGGGAGCCACACGCTGTTGGGGCAGGCATGTGTCCAGACTGCTTAGGGACATGGACTTCTCGTTTTGCCCAGGGCAGATCAGTGCTCTCGGCTCCCTTGTGTGCGATAAGAACCTACATCCCAGTGCAGTCCAGTCACACTCAGAGAGCAGCATCCTTTGCTTTTCGATGGCTACCAGTGTGTCCCTGCTCCAGAGGAGAGGTGGGAAGCTTCTCCCTCTATTCTGCATTCATGAACAAAACCCAAAGACTGGCAGTGCCCACCCACTCTGTCCCCACAACCCAGCATCCCACACCAAGGTCTGGGTACCACTGCCCAGTAGGAGAGAGCACAATGTGAGTGTGTGCCAGGCTCTGGGGCACACTGGGGATGCAGATGCTGCTCGTGGGGAGACGCATCTCACTTGGAGTCTTGGTGGCACTGTGGGCATACTGAGTTTTGCAGACCTCGGGAGGCTTGCGTAGGTGTCCTGTTGGCATGGGAGAGGATCCCTCCCTTCTGCCTGTCACTCACACTTAGTCCTGCTCCTGTGAAAGAGCAGTTGTCAGCCCTGTGGGCCAGGATCCTGGGCTTTTTCTGTCTCGTGCTTTGCAGTCTGTCAGAGAATTGGCTGCATATCCATGTCCTTGTTCTCTTGCCCCTCTGGAAGGGGAGGATAAGGCCCCTTGCTTCAGTACAAGCACCAGTCTCCCACATTCACTGGAGCAAGGGGGTCTTCTCCAGCTGTCACAGGGATGAGGGGTGACAGCTGTAATGTCTTTTCTTGGCACAAATTTATCACCATATTGTTGGTGTAGCTGGTGGGTAAGGCCATTGCTGCTCATTTCTCTTGCTGGCCTGGGCTGGGGCTGGCAGTGAGGGAAGGCAGTGAAGGTCCTTCTCATGGCCTGAGATCTGTGCTGAGGTTCTTGGTCTGACCTAGCAACTGAAACCCAAAGTCACCTTTGCTTCCAAATATGTAGTCCATGGAGGAAGCACAGAGCAACAGTTGATAGGTTAAAAAAGACACCAGCCTGGTGCAACATTGCTGGTCCCCAGAAGGAACTCCAGCTGTGCCTCATAGTCCAAGGCTGCCCATCCTACCACTGTGGTCCAGGACACTGAATCACCTCCCACAGCAAATAAACACTTCTAGACTTGCTGAAGAGCAGAGACCTGAGGAAACTCAGCCTCCATTTCACCCTGTATTGCGGCCATACCCCTGCCCTACTAGCTCCAGCTGTGAGTGGCAAGTGAGGGTTGCTGGTGGGCTCCACAGCAGTGGCCTGAACAGGGAGCAGGGATGCAGTGTTGTAGGGCAGAGGGCAGCCTGTTTACCCTTCCATCTGCACACCCCACAGCGGGGATCCAGCAGGATTTCCCGTCCACTCAAAGGCTGCCTGTTTATTTTGGGAGAGAGACTCAGACAGCTCCATTGTTTTGCTGTGAAGTTGAGGTTATAAATAGCAGGTGGTTGGGGACATTCCTGGGCTATTTTGAGCCCCCACTACACAAAAGTGGAAAAACTCCAAGAGGAAGGTGAAATTACTGAAATGCTGACCTTTCCCGCGAGGGTCAGCAGGAGCTGGATGTTTGGGTTTGGGTTGGGTTCTGGACATTATTTGAATATGAGGGAAGAGGAGAAAGGAAGATGTTCCCAGCTACATGAGCTGCATGCTGTGCTTTCACTGGCAAGAGGGTGGTAGGGGTGAGGAGTCAAGGTGATGGGGTTGTGCCAGACCTCTGCCTGGGAGCCATGGGGAGCAGCTCAAGTCCAGAGGAGAGACAGTCTGGGCTTTCCTCCTGGCTCTGCAAATGGGAAACTTCCTACTGGACAGAAAAGCTGCAGTGGTAGGGAATGCCCCAAAGCACTGACTTGCCCCACCTTGCCTTATGATTCACCTTTCCCTAACTCTTATAGAGCGACTGAAGAAAAGGGCAGTAATGTCCTGACATTCACCTTGCTTCCACCAGGCATGTCCTGCTGGAAGACAAGGATGAGCCAAGGTGACTCTCAAACTTACTTCAGTTTCTTCTTCTTGTTAAAAGCCTGCACCAAGTGGTTGTACAGTGAGTAGCAGGGACCTAGTAAAGCCGCTCACACCAATGTTTTATACTTTAAGAAGGTCTATTTCTTCAATGGGGATTCATTTAACCGGTATCTGCCATCGTTAGGAGCCATAAAATGGCACTTTTTGACTCCTGATTGGATGGCCACGGTGCACGCAGCCCCCTTGTATCCAGTCCCAGCTGCTTTATTGTGCATTACTGCCTCTCGCTCGGATTTAACCAGTTTGATCCATGTCTAATACATAAATAAATAATCCGGCTGGAGGGTCCGCGATAGATGACAACAGGCAGCTATAAAGCATGTTTCTCCCCACTGGAGCCATCTGAGCCGGGCTCCGCACGCCCTCTCATGAGCAGAACTGCTAATACAGCTGGGAGAGGGGGGCCTGGAGACCTGCGGGCTCCTCCGTTTTATTGAAACTTCATTGTTTGCTTTAGAGTTTTATTTTATGTTAAATAGATGCTGTATATTCCTTACAATGGGGCCAATAAAGTTTCTGAGCTGGAGGAAATTGGCTGTGGAGCTGGGAGTGAACCGGGAAGATGTGGCTGGTCAGAGAAGGTTTGGGGCAAGGAGGGTATAAGGCAACGTTCCACTTCCAGGATAGCCTCAGGGTTCAGCCCAGCTTGGGATCGGATGCCACAGGCAGCCTCAAATCTTGGAATGCTGCAGCCCCACAGGGACTCAGACTGCAGTGGGTTCTGGAGATGCTGGCAGTGTGAGGAGGGTGTGTGGCTCCATTCCAGCATATGGGACAGGGTGAGAAGTCCCCAGTGACAATTGGGCGAGCTGTACCAAGCATCCTGACCTCCTCCCTGCCATCTCCAGCTCAGTGCTATGGGCTGTCCCCTGCCTCCTAATCATTCTGTCCGCATAGAGAATCACTCTGCCCTTCAGAGGGTCCTCCTGACTCACCTGACTTCAGGGGTGCCAAGGAGAATGAAGATGGTTCTTCTGAATTTACTCTTGTTAATAGGAGCAGTGGGTGCTGCTGTCATCTGTCTTCCCCAGGTCACACCACCCACAGCACAGACTGGGGAAGCCAGGGTTGTACAGGGTCTTTCCCAAAACGTGGCCTTTGCTGCTCTCCCTGTAAGAATGAGAATGGACAGCCCACAGCTGGGGTACTTGCTGGCCTGCTGCAGAACAGACCCAGTACCTGCCCCAGGGAGTGTGGAACTGAGAAAGAAACGGTACTATGCCAGGAGAAAACAACCTGGTTCGAGACCTCAGGCAGGACAGGACCAGTCAGAGCTAAAGCTTTCTCCCCTCTTTTCCTCCCCACAGGCAAAAAGAAAGCAACTTTGTTTGACAGCCAGGCTCCAATCTGCCCCATCTGCCAGGTCCTCCTTCGCCCTGGGGAGTTGCAGGAGCACATGGAGCAGGAGCTGGAGAAGCTCACCCAACTGAACATAAGGTAAGCAGCTCCCTGAGGTTCATCAGCACCTGCAGTTACCCAGCCAGGGCACCCACTGAGGCAGAGAAGATGGTGATACATGCATCTACCAGATGTGGGAGGTTTAGTGCTAGTCAGCAGGGCAGACACTTTTCCCCGGGCATCTGGTAAAGCTAGGCAGAAATGCCTCCCAGAGAGCACAGACAGCCCTTTCCCCAGGGACACGTGTCCAGGTGAGCAACTCATGTCCATGATGGAGCAGGTTTACAGTTTCAGCACACACCACCCCTCGGCTCCCTTTGGCTCCTCTGCTTTCCCCAGCACAGCAAAGTCCACTGTTTAAAAAAAACCAAAATAATAATTACGTTTTAACTGCTAGTAGTTATTTAGGAAATGGCTGCAGCCAAGGGTTGGCAGATCCCTGCCCCTGCCTTAATAAAACTCAGCAGCCTTGGAAAAGAGCATGTTTGTTTCAATTATTAATGAATTTGCCGGTTATTAAAAGGTGAGGAAAGTAATCAAACTGATGACTAGAAGCAAAGTTACGTCACCAGGTGGTAGGAGAGGAGGGAGAAAGTGCATGTCAGCAGGCATGTGTGCCAAGGTACGGGGCTGCGTGTGGCTGTGCATGGTGCGGAGGATGCATCCCTGCCTGGCTTGGATCTTTGCAGAGCAGTGATGGCTGTTGAAGATGGAGGGGGAAGTGTTAGCTAGAGAGAGACCTCCCACCATGGGTGCACGCTGAGATCTCCCAAATTTGGCACCTGCAGCATCAGGCTGGGACCTGCATCCCCCATGCATCACACAGGAAGATGGAACAGGGGAGGGGTGGCTCAGGGGACAGACAGCCCATTTATCCCCCATGACACCCACTCCCCTTGCAAGCATAATTTATGATGTAATTTGGGCTGCATCCAACTTAATAAAGGGCCACTGCAAATTAGTGAACAGGTTTAAATGAACAGAAGCAATTAGTGCTCGGAGAAGCCCATCAAAGAAGTTGGGCCAATATCATAGTGAAACTGAAACCGCGAGCCAGGAGCAGAGGCTGGCTGGCGCGAGGCAGTGATGGGAAGGTGGCGTTTAATGGGAAAGGAAAGGAAACCCTAAATCATAAAGCATGACAAGGGCCATTGTGGGCCAGCTGACAAATGAAAAAGAATGGCATTATTCCTTTAAATAACAGCGGCAGTTAGAGAGAAGACAGCTCTCCCCGGCTTGCCCTCGCTTCCCTGGCCTGCTCTGCTCGGCCACGCAGGCGGTGAAGAAGAATCAGAGGTCTTTATTAATTATTAAATAATGACTCCCTCTGTACTGTGATAGATAACATTCAATCTAGTCGATGGATGCAGGCGATGGAGGCTCATCTGTAACGCAGCAGCCCTGCACAGGACCAGTATCTCCTGGTACCAGAGGGAAGCAATGCCAGCCAGCAGCACCAGGCAGGGCAGGCGGGATGGGCAGGGGTAACAAGCAGCAGGACAACATCAGGCTGAGCTCCAGCATGGTGCCTGGCTCCGTCAGTGCAGCTTTGTCTAGCAGGTGGCCCCAACTCCCATTCCTCAACCTTTCCTGCCTGAGGAAGCCAGGAGCGAGAACACATCAACAAGAGGAGAGAGAAACTAATAATGATCTCAAATAACCCAATAAACATAAAAATAAAATGTAGGCCTATAAACATGACGGGCACTGGCAGCGCCGGCCGCTCCCTGCCAATACCGACCTGTTACTGCAACGGCTGAGCAGCTGTTACTTATCAGTCTGATGGGAACAAACAAACTGGGGAGGGGGGTGCTACTTTCTAACTGCCTTTTTTTTAATTTAGAGAGGATGCAGCCAATCATGGCTAGTGCTGTTAAGTTTTAATAAACTTTAATGATTTGCAACAAAATCATAAATTTCCAGGGTTTGGGGTTAGTTGGCAGATCCCTTCCTGCCCACTGAGCCTGCAACACTGGGGACTTGATGGGTGCCATGTCAGCTCCTGCACTGGGGCTGCCTATGTGCTGGACCTGGTAGGGTGAAACAGCCAAGATGTTGCCATAGAGCTTGATCAAGAGGAGGGGAGGGGCCAGTGGAGAAGCAAGGTGGAGGGACTGCCCTAGATCATTGCCTCTGCTTGGCATTGAGCACTCACAGGGGCATTCAAGTATTGCTAGAGCAGGGAACTCAGCATCCCTTGGAGTAGGGCAAAGCAAGCGGAGGAAGAAAAGGGATTCCTCCAGGTGATCACAGAAGCTTCTTGGGGCTGAGTTACAAGGAGTCACCTGGATGATGGTGGTCTCAGCTGACCAGCAGTCTGCAGATGTTTCTTGCTCACATCAGTGCACCCCTTGCTCCACTGATTTAGCTGTTCCTCCAGGGACAGCCCTTCTTCTCCATTGGGAGTGCTGGTGTGATCCTTTTGGCCTTGGAGTGTATCAAGATGTCCCCAACTAGAACATCACTTAGTGAGGCAGAAGGAATCATGCAGAGCCACGGGGCAGCCCAAGGATTGTGAATGCCCTCGGGATGGACATCACTCGGGAGGATCCAGCTCTGATGCAGGATCATGGGAGCAAGGGACCCAAGTTTCTAACTCTTCTGCCTTTGTGATGTGTCCAAAGCATAGGGGGAGACCTGCTTGTGCTCACCTCACAGCTCCCCAATGCCATGCGGGTTCGACAGAGCCCCGTGCGTGGCTCTGCACAGCGAGGCAAGGCTCTCTGAATGCAAATTTCATTTCTGAGCCACTGGCGCTGTTTCAAGAGCCAGCAGCCTCGGAGCCCTTCTCGGTGTTACATATGTAACAGCCTCATTGAACTTGACATGTCAAATTCAGGCCATTTGTGCAAAATCTCCCTTTAATAATACCGTTTCATTTCGCTCAAATGAGACTTGAATGCATGTAAAATGGAAAAGGATATTTAAGCGCTAACATTAGGCAGATGTCTTGCCAGAGGCCGATTGAATATATGAGATTTTGAAGTGCTTAACACGTTTTCGGTGCTCCCTCTTAGAATATGTCACCTGGCTTTCTTTTTTCTCCCCCTCTTTTCTTTTTTCTCCCCCTCTTTAAGTGAAGGGTATAAATTGAAAGAAAACAAAACTAGAAGCCTTGGTTTTATGGGGTTTAACTCTTGACAGGCAGGCCCATTGGTGTTCCACCTCAAAAGAGGCATTTCCGAGTATCTCACCTCCACAAAGCACCAGCACAAAGCCACAGAGTGGGAGGCGGGTGAACACGGCCCCGTGCTACAGAAGGGATGCTCTTCTCATCCTGCCTTTTCTCAGAGAGTAAAAGATGCCAGTTCTCAGTGAACTGCTAGGTTGCCACCAAGGTAAAAATAAGAAATGAGACCAGTGACCCTCTGCAAAGGCCAGCGTCCTGTGGCCCGGACAGGCTGGGTGCTGCAAAATGCATGAATATCTCTGGCTTGTGGGCACTAGATGCAGGTCTCCTATCCTCACTCAGTTTATGTTCACGTGCTTTACGTCCATATTACAGACTTGTGCTAAAGCACCCTGAAATGTGAGGCTGTGAGGAGACTGGGCGGGCATGGGGTTATGGGTTGAGGTTGAGTTAGGAGGAGGCAATACGAGCTGTGGAGCAGTCCACAGCTTATGGCTCCTGATGGGTTCACTGTGCTTTCTAGACTTTGGGGAAGAGGCATTTATTGGCCATTTAAAAAAAACTTAGGAAGTTATATTACAAATACTATAGTTGCTGAGTCAAGCACTTGAGGGCCGGGAATGTGCCTTTGGCTGCAGCGGCTTTAACAGCGATGTGTTCTTGCATACGCAGTGCTCTTTTTAAAACATCCGTCTGCCAGGGGGCATTTTTATTTCTCTGTGTGACAGCTAGCAGCTTCTTCCCTGCATTACCAGCAGCAAACCGATGGTTCAGTGCTGTGATTTCACCTCCACAAAAGGATGAGGCTTATCGTTAGAGCTGGGAATGGTCAAGAGGGTGGAGCAGGGAGTAGAGCATCCCAGCTATGTTCCTGCTGCTGAGGGACAGTGTAAGCTCAGACAGGACTTCTTGGATCTTTCTCCCGGTCTAAAGGAGTATCCTCCTCATGCTGTGTTGTATTATGGCCTGTGCTGTTGCATTCCAGGGGTGGACATGGTGGTGCAACACCTGCCTGGGATGCTCAGCACGTTCATCTGAGGCTGGACATGCTTAGGTGGGCAGGTGGGGATTGCCCCATTTCCACTCAAACTCTCCTTCACTTTCCTTCCTTTCTTTGCTCTACATTGAATTATTAATCTCATCATATTTTTGTTTTAAAGCCCATTGCCCACCTGTTGGTGGTGCTACCCCAGCCTGGGATAGCAGCTGTCATTGCTCCTTGCAACTGTGCTGGGAGCACAGGGATGCATCACTGTGCACCCAAAATCTCAGGAGCTATTGTTTGCCCTTAATAACCTTTCTGGTGTGTCTGGACATAATGTCTGTTCTGATTTTCTGATTACAAAGAATTTCCCAGAACACAGAGGGCACTGGGGTCTCTCACCTTGGTGCAAATGCAAAGTGCTGTGGGCTGTTTTCTGGTGACCTCAAGGACACTGTCACAGAGAGGGAACCAGTAGTGTCAGGCAAAGGAGGGCAGAGCAGGAGACAGTGGGAAGGCCTATTTCAAAGCAGGTGAAGTGCCCAGATGGAGAATTTAGCTTGAAGCCGACCTTGATTCATGTCACAGGAACATAGCCAATCAGGGGACCAACATGTGGTGCTCCAGCTCATGTAGCAGCATTCAGTGCACCCCTGTGCAGGCTTAAATCTTGCTTCAGCATCCCTGCGAAGCTTCCTCTCCCTCATTTGCACATGTTCTCCTTTCCTCTTTCTGTTCTTAATCCTCCCTCCCTTGGCAGAAAGTGTTGCCTCTGTTCCTAGCACTGCACTGAGCATCATCACCCTGCTGTGGGGGCACTCGGCTCTTTGTGCGGAGATGCAGTGGTTGCTCCCCTCAGGGGACAGAGGCAGCTCTGGGACAGTGGGGTAAGGAGGAGGCTGGCAATAGATCTGTCATGGGTTGAGGCCAGGCCAGCCACGAGGCTGTGGAACCTTGAGACATGGCTTGGTCATTCCAAGCAGGGTCCAAGCATCCTTGACAGATGTCTCCAGATGCCTGGAGACACATCCTGGATTTCACATGCCTTCACAAGCTGCTTTCCTACTGTTTTGTGGTCTTTCTGATTAGAGTCTTCCTGTGCCAACTCCCCAGAGCTTGTACTGGAGAATTCCATGATGGGAAAGGCAAGAAGCACACCAGCCCCATGGTCATAGAATCATAGAATCACTACGGATTGGAAGGGACCTCGAAAGATCATCTAGTCCAATTCGCCTGCAACAGCAGGATCACCTAAACCAAGTCACACAGGAACTCATCCAGTCGGGTCTTGAATATCTCCAGTGAGAGAGACTCCACAACCCCCCTGGGCAGCCTGTTCCAGTGCTCTATCATGGTCCCTGCATGCCCAAATGGTAGGGGCTTTCTGTGTTACTTGTGGTCAGTACAAGGACATGTTACGAGACATGCCTCATACTCCTCACCTGATCAGGGAACACTGTGTTTAAATACGGCTGTTTCTTGCACTGCCCCAGGCAAGGGTTTGCTTCATTTCAGTGGGATCTACTGAGTCCTGTGTTGTCCCAGATGGTCCTTGGAGGAGACCTTCCCAGGGCCAGCATGAGTGGCCGCTCTGGGAGGGATGACTGGCTGTGCTGCCAAGCCCAGCAGGATAAATAGAGTGTGTAAAACCCAAATTAGCTCGCTTGTCATGTGTCACATCAGGGTCATGGCTCTTGCCTCAAGTCTCCGCGATTTATGCCTGGGGACTTTGACTTGACAGCCAGGTACTTCCCCAGACTTCTTGTGCAGCAAATACTGCAGGTCTGCCAGCCTGTGCATGAGAGATGCTTTTGTGTGAGAAGAGGTTGTTTCAAAGCCCCATTGAAATACATGCAGATTCCCCTTCTTGCATGCAGAAGACACCTGAGGGTGCTGAGTGCTTCAGAGAGGACAGGAAGCCTTGGCCAGCAAGTGAGATTGCAACCAGGGAAAAGCAGGCACTGCAGCCTTCTGCTTTTCAATTTCTCTGTCTTTTTTCTTCCTTCTTTTTCTTTCTTCTTCTCTCACCACCTTCTTTTCCTTTCTTCCCTCTCCCCACCTCTTCATTCCTCTCTTTCCCCACCCCCCAAGTATCAAGGCGACATCTCCAAGCCAAGTACTTTTAATTTCGCCCGTGGCCCTTGCTGACACGGTGGATATGCACAGCAAGTTAAATTCCTGCCTGATCAATAAAGCAGAAGCAGTGTGTCCGACTGGTCGATATTTTTTTATCTGTCTTCAGCCCAGTCCTGCTGATGACAGCCCCCTGCGCTTCAGCAAAGGCACTCAAGGGCATCAGGCTTTGGCAACACAGCTCTTTTTTTTATTTAAATTAAAAAAAAACCCCTTCAGATGCCTGCAGAAAAAAAAAGTTCACAGAGTTTGGCCTTTGCTTAATAACGTTTTATGATTTATCTTAATTTTTAATTGAAAAAAATTTGCGAATTAATTGATTTCTGGGACTTGACAATTAACATTGTAATTGGGTGCATGATAAATTTCGAGGGAGCATCATTTTTCTCCCTCTCCCCCTTGTCACCAAGAAGGGGAATCGCGAGGGCAGCTGCTTCCTATCCGAACACCCCCCTCTCCTTCCTGAGGTGCCACTGCCCTCCTCCCCCCATGCCACTGTATCTTAAAGAAGGAACAAGAAAGCTAATAAAGTCTTGTTATTAGAGTCTTGCCAGAGGTGACCCCTCTAGGCATAAATCCAGGCCAGGGAGATGGTAGGGACAAGTACTATTAAGTGCCTGACAGTGCTCTGCGAAGCATCACTGGATACTTCTACTGCAGGACCGTGTCCATGGGCTGTAGGGACGGTGACCAGCCAGCCTAGGGCTCCTGGGGACTTTGCCAGAGGGTTCTGGCATCCCCCAAGCCATTCAGCCAGGCTGTTTGTTACCTGTGATGTCCCTCCAGTGCTCTCCCCATGTACAGGTCTGGGCACATGTGAGCTCCAGCCTCCAGCTGCTTCAGGGAGACACCCAACCCTGGTACTGAGCTCCCAGCACCCAAACAGCAACTTCCCACAGCACAGGCAGCATCCAGAGTTTGTCCCACATTGAATGTCCCCTCAGAAAACCCATGCTTGTGGGATAGGCCAGTGCTCAGGAGCTGCTGCTTTGCTTTGGGGACACAGAAGGGGTGATTCACATCCTGTTCTGCCCCAGTCCCCCAAGGGAGAGAGTCCTGCCCCACAGCGGAGCAACAGCAACATCAGTCAGAGGTGTGCAGATTCAGTTACAGATGCATCACCAGGTGCATAGGACATAGTATCACCAGAAGCTTTCTCCAGCAGTGTGACTTCTGTAATTTCTAAATAAAACAAACTCATCACCAGAGAAACCTGCCTGGAGTATTGGCTTCTCAGGGAAAGCCAAGCAGGGCACAGGGCCACCTGCCACCACGAGGCAGCTAACAGGGTCACATCCCTGCATGGAGTATGGAGAAGTGGATGAGTTGACTGCTGCCAAGGTAAGGATTGTGAACACAGTGTTGTGCCAGGGCAGGAGAACAAGCCACACCATGAGAGGATTGAGATGAGCGGAAATACCAAGCAAATGAAAGAGTGTTTAGTGTTTCTAGTGCTTCTCCCAACCACTTAATGCACTGGTGTGGATCACCTCATCACAGGTAGATCTGGTGCAGTGTTCACCACCTAAAACCCTTGAGCTTGGAAGGGGCTTCACTGGACCATCTGGCAGCCCTTGCCTACACCCCAGTGTGTTCAGAGGCTGAAGGCTGCCAACTTGGGTTCAGGATCCCAGGCTTCCTGGCCAGACCCACAGGAATCTGGGCATTTCCCAAGAAAGGCTGGGATCAACCCAGCTCCATGTCTACTGTGTCACTGGCAGGGAATCACAGGGAATGAAAGGAAATTTATGAGGAGAGAAGTCTGTTTATTTTCTAGCAAATGTGGTGCTGCTGATACTGTTGATTTATCCTCTTTTATCCCCTACTCTGATTTGTGTCTCTGCCCCTTGATGTGGCAGATGAATCACGGACAGAAGGAGAAGAGAGACCCCCCAGCTTCTTCCCATTCTCTCAGAAGGTTGCAATGACAGCAGCCTAGACGATTCATCCACAGCTCCTACAGCAGAGAGCACAATCCATGCAGCTGCCTGTCCTGCTGAGAGATGCCCCATTCCTCTCCTGCCATGGCAGACACTGGGGAGGCAGAACCTGCTGCCCATAATCCATGGGTGAGAGCACTTCTCATGGATCAAGGCTTCCAGGGTAGCATAGTAGGTGAGACAATCTGTGGGTCACGTACCCCCTTGCTTGTGCAGTGCCCTGGAACAATCTTTGAATTGTCTTCAGACCCACAGTATCCGTAGACCAGGAAACAGTTAGGGAGCAATTCCTGGGATGTGATTTGCAGGCTGGGGTTTGAGACCCCAGAGTTTGGGCAAAGCCTTCCCCTGCTGCTGACTCCCAGGGCAGTGGGAGACATGGGAAGGGACGTTGGAAATCTTGGGTCAGTTCTTTGCCCTGAAGCTTCTGCAGAGCTTCTTCTGAACCACCGCATAAGCTGGGAGTAATTAAACAGTCATTACAGCCGCGGTTGCAAAGATCCCCCCAGATCAATCCAACACATGACCTTTCCCTACGACTTTTCTCTTTATTTTTTCGGACACCTCCTTTTCAAATGATGAAGAGAAACAAAACAACCCTCCCACCTCAGCCACATGCTTTGTCCCACACACCATGGACCATCACATCTTCACCCAGAAACGTGTTGTCCACTCTGAGCAGGGGTCCTGGCAGGGACACAGGGTACCAGGGGCTGATAACAACCCAGTAGGGGAAAAAGAGCCGAGAGTGTGAATGGGACAGAGCAAACAGGAGGTGCCACAGTGTTTTATGATCCTGCTGCATTTCAGCTGCAGCTTCATCTCTTTGGGGAAAGCAGGTAGGTGTCCTGCTGGCACTGAGGTCTCTCAAATACTGACTGGGGGAGCATTTAGGAAGCACATCTGGGAGGTGCAGAGCATTTCTGGTCCTGACTCCAGCATCTTTGACAATTTCTACCATCACTTGGCCCGTTTCCCCATCATGGGACGCACGAGATGTTCTATGTGATACTCAGAGCAGGTGCTGCTGGAGGAGCCACAGAAGGTTACAAATCCCAGCCTGATTCCCCTGACAGCAGGGGCTATGCCTGGCTATGCCAGGGGCTGTCACCTGTGGCTGAGTGAGGATTTGGCCTCATGTAGTTAAAAAAAAAAATCAAACTCTCATTTCCTTATTTAGTCTTCAAGTGACACTTCCACTTACTTGAACTGGCGTTCACAAAAATCCAATTCCCTCTCTTTACCCAGTGGTTGCTTATTTACGGCTGGCGGTGCCATCCGCAGGGCCCTGCAGGAGGCTCACTCTGCTGCTGGGGCTCCCGTCTCAAGGATGTGGTTCAAGGCATGAACCCTCCAGCTAAAAACAGTTTCTACTGGATTTTTAGGTTTTTTTAAAGAAATACATCAGTTGTCTGCAGCCCGCAGCAACCTTTTGGCTTTGCAGGATCTCATGTGGGAGCTGCATGTGCTCTGGCTGGTGCCAGTCAAATCCAGAGAGCCCCTGAGGGTTGTTCTGTAGAAGAGAGGCAAGGCTTAAAGACCCCAGCTGCATGGCAGCAGCCTTCTGCCACCTCTTTAAACCTCTTCAGGCTGCAAAGTCATTATGGGATGAGCAAAACTGTAGCTGCCTGAACTCAAGGAACTTCTTTTGCAGTTGTTATTAATTAAGTGTGGAGAGTGCTGCTGGGGGGTGGCTGGCATGCCAGGTACTGAGCTCAGCCCTTCTTTGATGGATGCAGATCATAAGTTCTGCCTTGCCTTCGGTGGGAGCTCTGCAGAAATCTCATTTGATTGTGCTTGGGAAGCCCAAGCAGCTGTGGTGGACTCATGCATGGTATTGGAGCAGTTTCTGACCTTATTTATGCTGCACGGAGAGTTCAGCCAAGTCCTGTCGCTGCTCTGTGCTCAGATTTCCTCTCTGAGTGCATCTCTTTCTTTCTCTCTTTCTCTCTTTCTCTTGGACTCCGTACTCAAGCTGTAATTGCAGTAGAGCTTTCCAACCTTTGCTTGAGATGCTGTGGAGATGTCCCAGTGCCATCAACAGTGTGTATGCTGCAGTGAGCATGGAGGAGAAATGCTCCTGCCCCTGCTTCCTGGGAGCAGCTGTCTGGCACCAGGCTTCTGCATGGGCTAGGCTGGGATCATTGAGAGCACTGCCTGCCTGTGGTGAGCACTGGGCACCAATAGCATCCCTTGGGGTGTCTTCTCCTGCCTGGATGCTGATTAGCCATCTGCTGTGGAGAGCAGGGCTTCTGCTTGTCTCCTGGCTTGGGCACACAGAAAACTTCTCTTGTGGAGAAAAGATGACATTCCTATAACAGCTAGTAAGAGCAAAGACTTAAAGACAAGGGATGAGTACCACTTTGCTCAGGGTGAAACACAATCAGGACACTTAACCTGCACCTCATGCCCTGAGTTTTCCATCGGAGAAGTATCAGAATCTTCCATTCATAGAGATGATAAGGGACTACTCCTTAGATACTGCCTTTCATTTTTCCTTTTTTTTTTTCCCGTATGGCAAGCACACCTCAAAAAGCAGGACCATAACAACAAAAAATCAAGCAGAAATTATTGAAGCTCATTGTGTGTGATAGCAACCATGTCAGGGGTAGAGAAACCCAAGTCTGTGAATAAGGAGGCCACACATGCAGCAAGCTGAACTGCCATTTGGAACATCTCAACTGAAGCACTGAGCTCTGAACAGGCCCTTGGGGCCAGCTTAGGTTGGTGCCAGGGGACTCCTAGCTACATCAGGGGATGCACTTAACCAGATCCCTTCCTAGCACTGAAAGACATCTGCAGGGCTGTGGCATAGCCAGAGTCTTGTTTCATTGTGGACGGCTGTGCTGAGGGTAAACGTTCCTCTTAGGGGAGCACAGGGTCCCCAAACTGGTGCCCTGAGGTGTGTGGGGACCTGTCAGTGAAGCTGACGTAAATGTTAAGCAGCACCAGAGTCTTCCAGCAACACCAGACCGAGGACCTCATGTTGTCCCCCAGAACCAGGGCACCTGGACATGTGGGGATGCACAAATGCACAGATAGAACTGGTGTCTCAGCCCTGAGAAAGGAAACCAGTGAGGAAGCAGCCTCATATCACTTGGGAATGCAAAGTCATTGGAAGAGAGAAAAGGAGGCTGCCCAAATCACTGGGACTTTCCTAGGCATTTCTTGTCTTCTTTGGTACTTTGAGGGGGTTACCTAAAAGGGAAGGAAGTTGTTTTGCTGTAAAGAACTAGATAAACAATTCCCCAAATAGATTAAAACTAACTGTAACTTATAAAAGCGGGTAGTAATTATATTTTATTAGCTAGCAAAACACCATTTTTTTATTTCGTAGGATAATTCTGTGTAAATCACCTTAATTAGAAGTGTCAGACGAGCCCGTGAATATCGTACTTAGTAACTAATTTCCTATGTACAGGTTATAATTTAAAACACATGGATCACTCGCCGAGTGGAAATATGCTGGCCGTGAAATAATGTGGGGAGTGTTGAGGTTATTACTATGTAAATGTGTAATCATTTCAGACCACTGCAGCCTGGCTGGGTGATTAAAGAGAATCCCAAGGTCTCCAAAGATTGTGCTCTCTGCAAAGGCCTAGAGCAAAAAACTTTAAAAGGCACCAAAAAGTGTTTGAACTTTAAAGGTCTTGATTTCCCTTTTACCATTTTTAATTTGTCTGCCGTGTTTATGGAGGGGAAGGGTTCTCTTTGCTGATGGCTTTTCAATTCTCAGCCCACTGCCAGCATCCTTAAGAGGCATCAGGGGCTGCAGCCACTGTAATTCGGGGGGCCATTTAGCAGGATGAAGGAAAGCACCCGTAAACTGCAGAGTCTTGGGACGTGAATGAACAGGGCTTGTGTCCATTTCTGACTTGTCTCTGGAAATGAAATAAATTGCAGATTCTTAATGGCGATAGAGTAGGGCTGAGCTGCGAGGGGGAGGTGATTCTTAATAATCTCCAAATGAAGAATAAAAGAAACTGTGCCAAGTTATCTAATTTTTTCCCCTAGCTCATCAGTCCCAGAAGCAGGGCCTTGGACTTTTGGCTGCCCAGAGAGACTCTCATCCTGAAAACTGCAGTTTCCTGGCACTAACACCATCTCTGGGAGGAATTAATGAGCTTCTTCCTCTTTCCCTCGAAAAGGAATAATTTTAAACACCTTTAACAAGAAAAGGGAGGAAATGAGTTGGTTTTTTTTAACCTGGCATTTGGATTATAAAGGGGAAAAAAAGAATTAGAAAAAAAAAAGAGTTGTTTCAACACTTTGGGTCACTGAGAAATCCAAGGCAGCACTGGTGTTGAGGAGGAGTAAATTCTTCCTATCACAAGCTAGAGGTGGTGCCAGGGCTGCATCTCAGCAGCAAGAGGGGACTGACCCTGCTCAGTGCCTCCTCTTGAGAGGATGCAGGGGCATCCTGCACCCCTGGTGAGCATTCAGCAGCATATCCCCTTAGGGAAGGGGACTTGAGAGAGAGGCCGTGAACCAGTCAGTCAACTAGTGGTCGCCAGGAACTGTGGCTGCTTGCTCTGGGAGCAGAGCTGGGGTGACCTGGTAGCAGTGAATAATAGCATGTTTCTCACCCCATTTTGGGGTTGGGGGTGAGGGCAGTGGTACTGGGAGAGAAGGGGGGCTGTTGCCCTGGGAGAAAACACCTTCCTCCATCCCTGCTCATTTCGTAACACCCAGCCATCTGCCAAATCAAGGCAGATTAAAGTCAGCCAAATTCAATTTCTCCCCGCTGCCACTGCAGCTCGGCATCTGGGGCTAAAGTGTCCCCGACAAAGCGAACATGACAGGCACATTGCTTTTTTGTCACATCTAGTACCATGTTGATCTTCTAAAAGTCTCATAAAAATTTATTGATGTCTCCCATATTGCTGTGATTGAGAAGAAAGGAGCGCGGGCGTGTGGAGCGGGGCGCGTGCGCGCGGGCGAGCGTGTGTGCATGTGTATATTAATGTTTCTGAAGTAGATCTGATTTGATATGTCTTGTTCTATTGTCAGCATCTGTTTAGCGAGGCTTTTTAATACTTTCTGGCTGCCGATCACTCATCCTTAGCCTGGGATGCAGGCTTGCATACAAATTTTGTTATTAAACACAATTCCATTCCCCCCCTTCCCCAACCTCCGCCTCCCCCCACTAACCTCCTTCCTCCACGCACCCATCCATCATCTCCCTGGGGCTATGGGGAGCTGGGAGCCAGCCACCCCACTGGCGTGCACTTACAAGCTCAGGCACTGGGCTTGGCAACATATTTCAAGAGCCTTTTGCCTGCTGCAGGTGCTTTGCATTGACAAATGGAATCACGGGGAAATAATTTATTTCCTAATGCTGTTTGCACCATGTTAGCGGGAGAATTTACATGAGAGAGATTACTTTAATAACCAAAAAATTACAGTGCAGGCCTCCCCACCATGTCGGCTTTGATATGTAATTGTTTCAAGTTTAACCTGTCTGGAGGGGGGAAGGTGTTATTAAATCTATAGCATCTCCCGCTGGCGAGGGCAGGCAAGGAGGAGCACCGTGCCGGGGACCTCCTTCCCCGCTAAATGGGGAACAAGCTGAATTAACAAATCACTCCAGCCCCCGGCAGAGCTGCTGCCTCCACGGCACGGCTGGAGATGAGGGAATCTTCTTTCTCTTGCTCTTACACCTATTTAATCTCTTTCCTTTTCCTTCCCTCAATTTTTCTATTGAGACAGACCTTATGCAGAGCTCGCCACCTCCACACCCCTCTCCTGTGCCTCTGCTCCCTGCTTTTTGCCAGGCCTGGGAGAGAAGCTGTGCAAAACCCTGAGGACATGGAGAATTGGGATTTCACTCTGCGTCATGTGTCTGGGTTTGGGGCTTCCACTTGTAAGACCATTTTATTCCACCTGGAGAGACAGCTGGCATTGCCCTCCTTTCCATGCCCCTTTGGTCAAATTGAGGAAGTTCTTACTGGAAAGGGAGCACATGCTTTGCTGTTTGACCTTGTGAGATCCCTCAAAACACCCTCCCCCCCAACCTTGTTCATCGCAGCGGTTTTGTGACTCTGACCCTATACTCTTCTCTCTTGGCAGCAAGAGCTCAATCCTGAAGGATGCCATGGCAGTGGGCACCCCCAAGGTAAGTGAGTACAAGTTGGCACTTTCTCCCTTGACCCAAGTGAAGCTCTTTACACTCCCTGCCCTTCCAAGCCCACTCCCTGCTCTGCTACACCATGTCCCCTGGGAATGAGGCTACACTATGGGGCTGGGCAGCACTGGAGGAAGCTGCTGCGCCCATATATCCGCTGAGCTGGAGCAGACAAGTCCCTGCATGGAGCTTTCCCATTCCCTGTGCAGCCAATAGATGGTGAAGCTGAAGGACCTGACAGCCTCTGGGACTCCAAATTGTGCCTAATGACAGCTAATGAGAGCTGATCACACGCAGGCTGACCTCAACCTGGGAAATAATGAGCAGGAGCTCCTGGAGCCAGAGCCATATGCCAGCTTTGGAAGAAGGCAGTGGGACTGCCTTGGGGGAGTGAAGGACTCCCAAGGAGGAGCTCAAATCACTAGAAGACCCCATCTCAGCTGCATCCCGTCCCCTTGGCTCAGAATGTAAAAAGGCAAAATGCAATGAGGCATCACTGCAAAGGGCATAATTTACTGTACATCACTAAGACATTTTATTAGTGTTACTCTTAGCTGGGCTTCGTGTGATCCTGTGGTGAGAAGGGACACAGTTTGGGCAGACAGTTGGGTCTGGAGAAGCGCAGAGCAGGTGAGCATTGTATGGCCTTGAAAACCACAGCGTGCTCCCCAAAGCAGGCAGAGGCAAGTGGTCCAGGCTCTGCTATGATTCTGGTGACACATTCAGAGCCATGGAGGTTCCTGCCTCCCAGGAAAGTACAGAGCATCTCTCACAGGAGATGTCTTCATGCTTGTTTTAACCAAATCTTCTCCAAGTCTTGCTGCCCCTTTTTGTTTTGGAAGCTTTGCGTCATTTTTGGCATGTGGTATCAGAAACAGAGACTGACATGTCAGCTCTAGGTTTCCCCCTTGGGACTGGCTATCTTGCCAAGCACATCAACATCTTGTCTGTCCCACCAAGTGACGAGCCAGGGAGCCAACATCCTCAGCAGAGTTCCTAGCAGGCAGGGACACATCCCAGGTCAACCCAACAATTTCCTAAACCCTCCATGTAGTGCTCCACACCTTTGGCACTCTGTTGCCTGTGAGACTGCCCCTGTCTCCCATGCCTGGTCCCAGGGGAGACCAGAAGGAGAGCGAAGACCTTACTATTTCACCCATATTAGTATTTCACAAGCAGAGCAGGAAGCAAAGAGGGCTGCCTTAGGATGTCTCAAAGGAGCTGAAAAGGACACCCACAACATGAAAGCAGCTGGACTCTGTCAGCTTCCCTTTACCTCCTTGTCAGGTCTGAGTGTAGATAACTCAACAGTCCCAAACACATCACCTGCAAGGGAGCAGGGTGGCTAGGAAGACAGATTAGCTGTTTGGAGGGAAACGCGGCATGTGACTGACAGAGACCAGATAAAGAAGAAGGTCCATCTCGCAGCAGGGCTGGACTTTTGATGTTTCCATTGACAAAGAATCCCATTTGCCTTGAGCGAGGGGATTAAACTGGGACTGGAGCGTCGTTCTATGTAAAAGAGATCAATCGTCCCCTGTCACCACATGGATCTTTTCCCTTTGCCCGTCACAACTGGGGCTAAGAACATTAACTTCAAGAAGCCAGGAAAGCAGGGAGGGAGAGGGTGAAATCAGGAAATCTTTCATTCCCTTCTTAGAGAGCTTGAAAGCCTCTCAGCCCAGGAGGATTCATTATTTCTAGGTGGCTTTTGCTGGGCGACAAGTCCTGTGTGGCAGGGGAAGGCACAGTCCTGTCACCTTCACCTGAGCTTGGTATTAAAGACCCCTTTGTAACCAGGAGGGACGAGGAGGGGAGTAGTGGTGAGATGAAGGATGTTCTTTTCCTTTGTCCCCACTGAACCTTTGCAACATGGGGTGGGAATAGCCCATCCAGATGTGAAATCTGTCAAGACAATCCTGCTGGGGACAAAGCTGCGCCTCTGGGCTATCCATAAGAGGGGCTTGGGCAGAGGAATGGGAGACAGAACCTGGGGGTGGACATGCAGCCTGTGCTTGAGCATCACTGGAAGTCTCTCAGACGTCACCTGGGAGGATCTGGGCCCTGTGTATGTCCCTTTCCAGCCCTGAGTACTGCTGGAATGGATACACAAGGTCTGTGGGGACTGCCACAGCCTTACCTGTCAGGTCCTTCTCTTGATGCCAGCAAAGGGGCCAACATCTCCAGCAGCTCAGTGGTAGGAGAAAGGAGCTGCATCTCCCCATCCCTTATGATCATTCCCTGGTAGCATGGGCAGGGGCAGGCTGGTTTCACTCAGTGACATGGGAACTGGGGTGGGGTGCAGGCTGGCCATGTTACTTTTATGGTCACCAGTGGCCTTAATACCACTTTAGGACTCAGTTAGGATCTCTGCCTACAGTATCACTACCATCAATGCTTCTGTGCTGGCCTAAGCCTTGTCCCAGGGTGCAGCTGGGTGCAGGGGATTTAATCCCCCCCATGCTCTGCCCCATGGAACTTCCCCCATCCGTTCCCCACAGCTGCCCCAGCCAATGTCTCTCCTGGCAATAAGAGCCCAGATGTAAATGCATGTTTCTCACTCGCTGCTGGCCTGACCCTGAAGAGCTGTCGCTCACTGCACTGGGCCAATTTCATGGCAATATGTCAAACAAAATCCAATCACTCAGCATGGGATGTGATGAATGCAGGATTATTGTATCGGGTTATTCTATTATTGGAACCGACAGAGGCAGTGACGGCTGTAAGCTGGGGTGTTCTGGCCAATGTGTCCTTTCAATGCCTGGGCTCGCTCTCTGTGAAGGCAGCTCGGAGCTCCAGAGCGTTCAGGATCCTCCTTTGCTTTCTAGGAGACACCAAGCCAAATCAATCATGCCATGCCAGTGGGTGGACAAGTAGCTACCAAACATGCATAATGGGCCTCAGGATGAGATTTCTAGCCAGTCTTGTCTGACACTGTTAGGAAAGCTGGTGACCTCATGCTGGGCTCTGCCAGCCTCTGGTTGTCAAAAAAGGACTGAGATAGTTGTCTGATGTCTACAAGAAGTCCCATGGCCTGCATATAGCAAAAGGAACATCGCTACCTGCTCCCATTTGCAGTTTTTGTCCCTGACTGCAAGCTCAGATGCCTACGCTAGGGCTTGTGACAAACTTTGGTGCCTGGATCTTTGTGTTGCTGAGAGCCAGGGAGCCTCTGGAGCACTCACAGGTCAAAGTGAAGGCCTGCTTTTTCTGGGACACTTTGTGAAGGTGAGAGGTGCAAAAACACACTGAAAGCACCATCCGTGGTGTTGCTCTGGGAAAGGTCTTCCTCAGGCATTCGAGGAGAACCCTCGTCACCTGTAGCTGCCTTCTTCGATTACATGTCTGAGACACCAGGAGGAGGAGGCATGGGAAAAGAAACTCTTCACCAAGGCAAAGTTTCAGTGTCAGGAACAGATGCTTTGCAGCCATTTAAAAGTTGTGCAGATATGGAACTTAAGGACATGGTTTAGTTGTGGGCTTGGTACAGTTTCTCTGTCGCTTCCTGTCTGATCCACGGCTCTTCCTCAGTGAGCTATATTCTAGGTGGGGTATCATCTCTGCCCAGAGAGATCTCGACTTCTGCATTTCAGAGTAGTAGCTGCTGACTGTGACCTGTTGGCTAGCAAGGCAACTTATGTCTCCAGTGGAAGTGCCGATACTGACCACTGAAAGGGGAGAGGCTGAGCTCCATGAAGCAGCCCAGCTCTTGCCGCAGGCTCAGCACTCATTTTCCACTGCTGCTTCCCAGTACATGACTACAAATGGCCTTTCCCACTAACAGCCCAAGCCCAGCACTGGCTCTTGCTGCAAACATTGATGTGAGAAGCCAGGAACAAAATCTGTCTTGTGCACCCAGCAGATGCTTGTGGCCAGTTTGTTTAGGTGTGCACCCAGCTCCTCAGAGGGTGCCCAAAGGCAGGCAGCCAGAGTTCTGCTCAGAGACCGCCAGCAGAGCTGGGAACTGAGCCACAGTGCCAGAGCCCTTTGATTCCCCCACCCGCACTTGTGATTTTATAGCTTCACCAAGCAGTTTGAGAGAGAATTACAGCATCTAGAGGGAAATTTGACCACTAAAACCCTCCAAGGAAAAAGAGCTTTGAAGCAAGCAAGATTTGGAGCCTTAAACCTTGACAGAATGTCTGTATTAAGCCCTTCTCAGATGCCTCACTCAAGATGAAATTTCTAGCACAATCATTTAACTTCTCTGTATCATGTCTGGTGGTAGGAACAAGGGATCCGGGGTTTTAACTCCTTCTCTTATGTCACTGACTTGCTGATTGGGTTGGAGAAGTGGCTGACTGTGTATGTGTCCCTTCCCTCTGTAATTGTGATGTACTAGGAACGATTCAAAGACTAAATCTGAGTATTGTGGCCAAGTTATGGCCAAGCCAGGGACATAGGAATAGCCCACAGAGATGCAAATGAGGGGACATTATGTGGGATGAGCATCAGCTAGCAGTGCACCCTGCCCCTTTAGGGTGATGAATACCAGAACAACTCCAAAAAAGATCTTTGCCAGGTTTTATTCTATAAAAAAAAATTACCCCGTGAACAAAGGAAGCCCCTCACTCCCCTGGGCCAAACAGCTGTACCCTCCCATTAGTGTGGGGAAAACCACATTCGGCAGGAAGAGCGGAGAAGGATGTGGTCACGAAGGGGAGCCGGACAGGCTGGCAGACCTTGGCAGACTTCTCTCCCTCTCTATCCCCAGTGCTCCAACGGGCAGTTCTGCTGGAAGGGGCCCCTTTGCCCGCTGTGTAGTTGGTGTTTCACCCAAGAGAACCCAGAGCTCAAACACCATCTCAGGCATGGCTGTAAATTAGTAGCTTGCAATTCTGTTCTGTTTGCAGACCACTGGAATCTTCTAGAGAAAGCCAAGAGCTGCTGATACCATTGTTTCTGTTCACTATTCGCACCCTTCTCACATTTAAGCCTTTCATCCCCAGCTCTATCCCACCTTTATATCTGCCAGCAGAAAGCCACTAGATAATTTTACCTCTAACTTTCCTGGGAGCAAAATGTGCACCCTCCAAAAGCTTCTAGGAAACTCAGCGCTAATAGCAGCATCTTTGTGTCGGGGATCCTCCGGCAATAACACGAGAAATGGCTCACAGAGTTAAGAGAGAAAATCGCAGCCAAGCCTGATATCACTCATTGCTTTCGGGTTACAGTTCCCAAATGATAACAGCTATTAGCAACACTTTGACGGCTTCCCTACCGTGGAGGGGAGGGCAGGAGACAGAAAACATGTCAAGCCATCACCTCCATGTTAAGTGATAAGTACCTATTTAGGCGGCAGAGTTAAAGCTGAATGCATCAAGCAAGGAACACTTTGTGCCAAAATAAAAATAAATAAATAGAGAAAGGCCATACAGATACATAAAAAGCGGGGTTAGGGTATTTGTTCTGCTGACAGCAGCTGTGATGGATTGTTTAAGAAAAATAGACTCTCTGTGTTTTTCCATGGCTATCAGAAAGCAGAAGTCCAGCACTGTAATACTCTCAAATGACTGGCCTTGAGAGGCAGCAGAATGTCAGCAGCACTGGCTGGGGTCTCCTGCGCTGACATCTGCCCCAGCTGCCAGCAAGAGGCTGCGCTTAGGGCTGGGGCTGGCAATTTCCATACATTTCCTGTGGCCAGCGGCTGCACCTTGACACCCACCCCCTCCTCCCACACTGTTCCAGACCGGTGCCTCGAGCACCTGTGGGTCAGGAGCCATCATGGCACACGCCCTTGCCAGTGTTGGCCGTAGAGCTGTCGGCAACTTCTCTGTCAAAGCAGGGAGGAGCATGTCCACAGAGCGATGGACTGGGGTCACGGTGGCTGGCACATCAGCTGCGTGGTGCGTGTTTAAGTCACACCTGACCAGCCTGTGTGTTCATATACATGGACTATACACTGTTCCGAACTGCAGCAAGGCTGCTGGAACCTTTGCAGATGCCGCAGCTCGTCTCATCTGTGTAGAATTAGATGGTCCTTGAAGGGTCTCAGGAGCTACCAAGGTGCGAGCTGAGGTGGGCTTACATGGCCTCTGCTTCCTGTGGTGTTGCATATCCAGGGAGAGCCCAGATCCACCACAGATATAGGCAGATAAAGCCGTACGCACAGACATGTCTCTTCACCTTGGTGCAGCCATGGCTGCCCAGCACGGCAGGAGAGGCAGGAGGAAGGAGAGAGTGTATGGCTCAGATAAGATTGATGGCTTCGTTGCCATTAAGAAAAAAATTAGCCGGTGGCGGCTATCATATTAAAGGGTGAAGAAGCCGTGAATTATTTTCTTAAAGATCTTATCACTTACAATGATAATTTTACCTTCCAAAAGGCCAGTTTTAATGAGGCAACCCAGGCAAAAAGTCATGATTTAATGCCAGATTTTTTTTTCCAAACACATTTTACTGCTTTTTTGTCCATGTTTAAAAAGCGCCAGTGACCTTTTTTTATTTAGCTTGCCCCAGGTGTAATGCTCAGGCTGATCCTCTCAGGGTTTATAACCTCCGCAGAGAGTGCCTTTACCCAATGGAGAGATGATTTAAAGGGGAGGGAGAAATATGAGGCTACATGGCTGTTCACACAAGGCCCTTACTCCATCTTTGATGTTGGGAGCCATGGTTTGCCAGGGGGCAGGGGGACCAAGGAGAGTGCTCACCCCAGTTGCCCTGTTCAGACACCTCCTGAAGGAGGGCTGGGCTGAAGTGTCAATCAGGTAGGGCTGAGCTGGCTGGTGGTCTTTCCCTGGGCAGAAAAGAGACTTCTCGGCATCAAGGCTGGTTCTCAACATGCAGAAGCGACTGGTCTCCACAGTAGCAAACATCTCTGCACAGCCATGCAGCACACAGAGCACCAAGTGCCATGGTTTTGGGGTGGAGTGCCAGAATTTAGGGCTGTCCTGAGGCAGGGGCATGTACAAGAGCTGGGAGGACATGTGTAGAGCTACGTGTTCTCTCCCAGATACTGGTTAAAAGAGGGGTGGGGGTTGAACTGCTGACCCTTCCTCACCTGGTGAAGCCCAAGGGGAACTGAAAGGTGTGTGTGCAGGATCAGGAAATCCTTGGTTTGGCATCCTGTGGCCAAGCATCCTTGACTCTTAGCCAGTGGAAATCATCCCCAGCATGACATCTGGGGATGAAAGAAGCCAAAATCAGGTTGGAAGGGAGGCTGGCCTAATGCAGAAATTAAAGTCACCCCCGTGGTAAGTGCCTTTCTTAATCCCTTAGCCCCTGAGCCTGCATCCCTGTCTGCCTCCACGGCTGCCTGAAAGGCAAAGCATGGCACGGTGCACAGAAATGAGAAAAACAAATGAAGTCAAGTTTCCTAAGAGTGAAGGGGAAGTGTGACTTGGCATCTCTAACGCTGTGTTTAACATGCCGGTGAGGTATTTAGAATTGAAGTGCTTGCACACAATTTAAAAATAGACAGTTTATTAATCTAAACTGCAAGTGTATGTAGAAGAGGCCTCGAGATTGACATCTTTGGGATTAGTTTAGCCCTGCGTTTTTCCAGAGGTCATCACCATGGTGCTCAGGAGGTTTGTGGAATAAATGGGGCCAGCGTTCTTCCCAGGACCGCACGCTAAAAACTAATACATAACGTTTAATTTACTGTCTCCATAGCTAGCCCAACCATTTTTCACATAATAATATTGGATTAGAGCTACCAGAAGCTGAAGGGGGAAGCTGGAGGCGGGGAGGGTTTTTCTGTCTGTCGCCAAGGAATGGGAAGATGGGTATTTTCCCCCCTTCTCTAGAATACATTGGGTGACAAAATAGATTTAACCCTTCCAGCTCCAGGGTGCTTGGTGAGGGAAAGGGCAATAGGGCGGCTGCAATCAGGGCTGTTGCTGAATTACACTTGAAGGCTTTGAGCGTCCAACCTTTCGTTTTGTAGGACATGTGCTGTCTGGCTTCTTCAGAAATCATCCTTGTTCTCCCTTTAGAAAATAAAGAACAGCAGGAGCTTGGAGTCTGGAGAAGCCCTGGTAACCAGAGGGCTTCTCCAGAAATACATGAGCCACTCACCTATCACCAATTGGCTTTGGCCAACATATGAGGCAGGAAAACCCTTTGTTTGGTCTGTCTCTCTCCTGGGAAGCTGAGGTTGGTCTCTCAGGGCAGCCTTCACTGGGTGCACCCAGACCCCCTGGGGTCCCACTGTCTCTCTCAGTGCTCGACATCCTCACTGGGCTGAGCTGAGGAGCATGCCAGCCCTGAGATGAGACCAGTACCTCCCTCGGTTTTGGCAGGGGGGACCGTGCTCAGGGAGACAAATGATCACCCGAGCAGGTAAGTCCCCTGTGACCCCTTTTCAGGTCATCACATCTCTACATGGCCAGTAGAGCCCTGTTTAATGGCAGGGACCTGCAGTGCAGACAGTGTTGCAGCTCTTGTCATCTTGGCATGACTGGCAGCTCATATCGGTGGGGTTCAGCCCAGCATCCCAAATCCTCCTCCTGCACTTCCATCCCAAACCTGCCCTTCCTTCATGCCTCTGCCAGCCACACTGCCATGCTTCTTTCTCTTCAGGAGAGCTATGTGAGCATGGGGATCGTGTCCTGCTGACTGCAGCAATTTGTATGCTGAGTCATTGTTCCACTTGCTTACATCTTTCCAAAAAATGCACATTTTTTTCATGTTTCATTTCAGCCCTGCGGCAAATATTTGTGGAATACTTGCCTTTCTCCAAGGTATTATGCTTTTTAATAATGTTGTCACCACACTTGACCTGTCCAATTCAGATGATATCTACACTTCCCTTCACAAACACACACATCTCCAAGCAGCCATTTATTGTCGCCTCTTGCCAGCTGAATCTCAGAGACAAACATCTGGAGAGCTGCACTTCCAGTGTACTTTTTCTTAGAACATATTGGGGCTGCGTTTAGTCTAGCTCAGCTAATTTATACTTTAAATTAGAATTTTAAATTGCATTTTCCCCTCAAACTCTTCTAATAATAAAGTTCACTTGCAACTTGGTGTACATTTTTTTAGATGCTGTCAAACTCCCGCAGTAATTTTCCCGCTAGAGTTCACTGTGTGTAGAATTTAGACTTACCTACTATTGACTCAAAGTTTATCAGTGATTTCTTAGGTCTCAAATATCACTGATCTTTTTAACCTTCTAAAAGGCCCTTTTTTTCCTGTGCTGCTTATTAAAATAAATAGCATCATTACAGAAGGAAGAGGCAGTTGCGCTGCAAAGGTGCTGAGAGCTTTAGTGCAGTTTACAAAGCTATTGAGAGACTTACTGGCTCTTAGAGGAGCAGACAAGGGCACGTAAGCACTGCTCCATGTCAGCACAGCTTCACCTTGCTGTGTGAGTTTCTGCTGTCGTTCTCATGCACCATTTCCAGAAAAGCCATGCCCCCAGCCACAAGACCTTGGGATTAAATGACCGTCTTTTTGTTGCCTGATGCTTTTGTACTTTGCTAGACCCTGCAGTAGTGCAGCATCCCATGGGAAGAGCAGAGCCCGCTCCACAGCCCAGCAGGATGTCCCAGTGCAGATTCTCAGCCCAGCAGACGCTCTTCTAGGCTTTGAGGACAGCTTAGCAAAGGGCAGAGAGCTTGGGAATGCTCACAGCATGAATTTCTCCTTTCTCTTGCAGTCAATTTTGTTGTCCGCCTCAATCAAGCGGGAAGGAGATTCTCCAACAGCATCACCCCACTCCTCAGATGACATCCATCACTCAGACAGATACCAGGTAAGCAGGTGGATGCCATGTCTGGTCTCAGCCTTAGGCAGGGAGACAGCACGCCCCAGTGCCCAAAGCTTGCTGTATCTTAGAGCTTGGCTTGCCCCAGTTCGTCTGCCTGCAGCTTGGAGCTGTGAGCTCCCTCACATGACTATGATGACGTGCTTTTGTCTGCAGGATCCTTCCGCCTCTGACTCTCAACCACAGCCATGTAAAACTGCTCAAAATATTTATAGAGGTTTCTGATTAGTTATATTAATCATTTTGGTCAGTGCCATGGCTATGTTTGTCTTTACTTACCCCGCACATCAGGAAACTTTCAGGGAAGTTATTTTTTTTTGTAAAACAATGACTGATGTCAGACTGGAGCAGGCAAAAATTCTCTCTTTCACTGGTGTGCCATTGCCCAGCAGACTGACTTGTGACTCGCACTCAAATCAGAAAGGTTTTGTGACCATCCACAGCAACGTCAGCATGTTTCATAAAACACTCAGGTCCCAGAGGAGCAGCAGGTCTTGGCTTGTGATACAATGAGTAAAAGCTGAGGCAAGTGGAGAGGAGAGGGAGAAGGAGAGAGGAGAAGAGGCAGCAGCACAAGCACAGCTTGGCTTGTAAGCCTGTCTGTATTTTTGGGACAGGCTGGCACACTTGAGTTCAGCATACATCCAAACTACTTGGCTGTGCTCAGCCACTGGCTTCAAGCAAGCTCCAAAAGGCAGCAGATAAATTGGTGGTGGTCTTCAGCACAAACCCAAACATGCCTTTACCTGGCATGTGGATGGGCTGAGTGGCCCATAGATGTCCCAGCCTGGCATATGCCCATCACCCTAAGGCTTAGGGTCAGTGCTTAGGGTTTCAACCAAGCAGCCTCAATTAAAATACAGGTTTGTGAAGATGTGTGCTACTAGTAACAGATTTGTAGATTTGTTTCCCATTTTTCCATCTTCTGCCCTATTTATTGTTTATATTAACAAACATGGATGGGATCTTCCATTTTTTGCTACATACACCCCTGTAGCCTTCACTTATAACTTGGTGTCACATCACAGTCACTTTACCTTATGAATGATGAGTCTTGGTGCAAAGTAAGAGAAGCAGAAACCTGCAGAAGATACAGGTCTGACTGAGGTAATCCGACGCTTTCCTGCCTGTTCCTTATGGCTAATAAATATATCATGTCCTTTCTGCAGTGATGAGGAAGAGACTTTTGCTGTGGCCCCTTTTGCTGAAGAATCCCTTTCCCTTCCTACTCCAGTCTCTGTGAAACTGGTGGTCCCTTGCAGTCCTCTGTTCCTACAAATTTTTATTATGTCATACTTGAGGACAAATATTCTCAGCAGAAGCCTTTTCTATGTGCTGAGTCTAGCTAGTCTCTAATGTGTTTTAAGTTTGTGAGTATATTTTATGGAAGGTTGGAGCCCTTAATGCAAATATGTAATGGGAGTTGTAAGTCTGCACTGCAGGGAGGAAAGACCTCTGGGGTCTGATTTTCATTTATGCTTGTGCTGGCTGTGTTATGCAGCGTAAAGGGACCTTAGAGTGGGTGCCAGGGTTGTGTAAAGCCTCAGAATATCCTTAATAAAGCCACAGAATGAATGAGAATTCAGCTTTCCTGGCTCACCAAGGGAAATTCTCAGGAAGCAGAGCGGAAGGCTCTCATGGTGGTGACTTTAAGGGCTGCAAATTTTAGCTTTCCATATGCAGAGGTGTACTGGAATTATGAATGTGCCTTGTGTTATCTGTGATCTAATCGTGAATATAGACTGTATTAGTAACATGCTAGAATGTGATTTATTGGCGTATAGGGTTTCAGAATTCCTGTGGCTTGGTTTTCTTAGTCTTCACGCTTATATACCATTGGGATATTTAGGGAAGAAGGAGATTTATTAATAGGACTGCTACAGGAATATGGGCTTTACACAGTGCTTGCACTTCTGCATGGCTCCAGAGGGAGCTGCAGCAGAGGCGGGTGGCTCTGGAAAGTGGGGAGAGGACCCCATTGCCTTTCCTCTGCCAACCCTGGTTGCTGCAGTTTGGTATGTGGCGTGGTGATGGTGGCTGCTGGTGTAGCGCAGGACTTTGTGGTACAGCTCAGTGGTAGGTGCTTTGAGATAGATTATGACGCCCTGTCAATCAGGGCTGTCCCTGCACTCCAAGTAAAAATAAGGCCATTAGTTAGATTTAGATACAACTCTCAATCCCCAGTGGAAAAATTAACAGCAAATTATAAGTCATTTACCCTACTGTAAAGACAACATTTCAGGATCAGAGGGAGACCACCTTGTGTGGGTCAGCTGAGCCCACAGAGTATTTGTGGCTGAATAACATGTAGAATAACTGAAAGCCTGTAAGCCAGGTCCAGGAAAGACTCGCCTCCCTCCACGTGGGCTCAGCAGGGAATGTGCCTCCTGCAAGACAGCTTAATTAATTGAAAGGGTAAAGCCAACAATCAGCAGCTTTGATTTTGTAAGTAAGCACAAGTATGAAAGTACAGCTGTGTTTCAGCTCAGAGACAGAGCAGGGGTGCATGATGCAGGTTAGCCTGTGCAGAGCTTACAGCCAGCACCTGAACTCACTGACTTGCTGTCCATCATCTTCTGAAGCAGCAAAACCTATTGGGGTTTTTTGGTTTCCCTCTGAAGAAGGAGCAGCACGTTGTCAGATGTCAGAGAGCTGACACAAAATGTCAGTTTGATTCCAAGAAACAAAGTCTGAAGAATATACAGAGGAGGGAACAAATGAGATTTGTGTGCAGGAGCATGTGGTGCCCAGTTTCTAGCCCCAAACTGGTCCACTGGGGCTGACCCCCACTTTAGTGGGACAGATGTGGGAAAGAAATCGATGAACCAGGTTTGAGGACTCAGTTTTGATGGAACATGTTGGCATTCTGGCTGCACTTGGCCATGGACAGAAAAAGGCAGGGCCTGCGTCTCAATGGAGGGCCTGGGGCTGGGCAGTGAATGTGGACGGTCTTCTGCACTCCCATTGGCCACATGGCCTTGGGTCTAGTTCTGCTTTGGACCCTGACTGGCCAAGTGCCTTTGGACCTGTAAGGCCCCCAGTTATGATGGAGGAAAAAAAAGTTGGGAGACCATTTGCCTCTGGTGACTGATTGGCCAGCACTGTTGGGTTACAGCTGGCTCAAGTCTTTGATTGGATAGTGTGGTTGGGCCTAAAGGGTGTCAAATCGCTACTGGGCAAGGAGCCCTGCTTCCAGTTGCTCCTGAGCTCTGGGTTGCTGGGCCCTGATTAGTCTCATGCCTTTGGGTGGCAGTGGTTCCCGATTGGCCAGGCACCGGCGGTCCCGGTTACCCCTATTTCCTGATTGGCCAGGCGCCCCAGGGCTCTGCAGTCTCCGGGCTCTGATTGGCCAGGGCTTCCCGGGCCCTGCCGCCGCCTGTCGGTTGCCATGGGAACTTTCTCCCGTCGCGCCTCCCGCCGCCGCTTTCCTGGTGAACTCTCACCCTGGCGGCGGNGGAGGCGAGTTTTTTACGTGCGGCGCCCGCAGGCCCTGACCCTTCTCCGTTCTTGTCTCCCCTCTGCAGACCTTCCTGCGGGTGCGAGCGAACCGGCAGACCCGGCTGAACGGTGAGTGCGGCCCCGCCGGGTTCCCTCTGCGCGTCCCCTTACCCACCAAACTTCCCCGAGTTGTCAGGAGTTGGCTGCACCGCCCCCTCTCCGCTCACCGGCCAGGCCAGGTGCCGCGACGTGTGGCCGCTGGGCGCGGGGATGTTTTGGGTGAAACTCGCTCTCCCTACTTCCTTCGGGCTCCCCGCGGGATGCGGTTTTGTCCCCATCCGGCTCCAAATCCCGACTTTCCACTTGGGGGCCAGGCCGGCTTCTCCTGGCTCACATGGCAGGATCTTGCAGTAAACTTTCAAACCAGCAGTCTGAGCGGCTGTACATCTGACGTAGTGTTTTGGTGGGGTTTTTTGCTCCAACGCGCAGCTGCTGCTACATCACTTTTATTCTAGTGTTCCCGGGTGTTCCTGGCAACAAGTAAACAAGGATTTTTAGCAAAAAGTGTCTTGGCAAATCAAAGATTGCTTTATTTCAGAAAGTCCCACCTCTGTTTATAAATCAGAAGGGCTGCAAATATAGTTTTGTTTTTCTTGAGCTGGGGAAATTGAAGTTCTCTTTCCAAAGTTCAGAGCTTATTGTTTAAATAGGAACAGTATTCCATCACGTGTTTTTTTGTGTTGCTTATAGTTGTTCAAGTTTTTGTAGCATTTAATCAAAATCTGCTTGTTTGGACAGTCAGGAGGCTCCTTAATTTTGAGCTTCTTGCTGTGAGGTAATGCTAACATTGTGCTGATGCAGTTTATTTAGAAGGAATTAGAAGGGTTTAGAACACACCAAGAGCAAAGTAGTTTGCTTGGATTTGAAGTACTACATGTTCAGCATCGTTTTAAGCAAATAGGAGTGCGATTAAGTTCCTGACCCACTATCTTTGATAAGCTGTGCAGAACTGAAATCAGAGCTAGCTCGGAGATTTTTAAATATCAGCCCCGAGGGCCAAAAACCTGTGAACTCTTGAAAGGCTCTTAAGTCATACAACAAAGTGCTGACTTGCTTTGCATCAGTTGCAAGTAACTGCTGGCAGGTCTGCTCACATCTGCTCTCCGAGACTAGTGCGGTGAGCTGCCGGCTCTGGCAGGGAGACCCTTTTCCTGACACAGAGACTTCAGATGGCTGAATTGCACTGAGTATCGCTCTGCGGTGGCTTGTTTTGTGTGACAGAGGTCTCTGGAGTCAGTGATGTCAAACTGTTTCTTTGTCATTTTTGGATAGCTGGGGCTGAGCTCCCACCTTCCATCTTTTTTTCAGGCCAACAATGTGCAGTTACCTTATTTTAATTAAAAAAAGTCTGAGCCAGGCTTGTGAGGTTCTTGGTGCTGTGGAGTCCTTCAGTATGAATGAAAGCTCTTGATGACAGCCTGCTCTGCTGAACTGGCTTAGTAGTGCTTTCTGCTTTTGACTTTGGCCTAGAGTGGGGCTACAGCACAGTCCATGTAGGCTGTGATCTAGGAACTCCTCTTGGGCCCTGTTCTTCGAAGGACTGGGTCTTCAACTAAAGACATACTACTAGTTTTGTGCAGCATTTGGATTGTTTTTGCTGAACCTTTTACTCTTTTTCTGTATATACCTTTCAGTGTACAGTGAGCAGAAGAGCTGTTTTCCAAGTGAGGGTATTTCTTAACTTATATAATGCCCTTATAACACAGGCCAAACTAGGTCAGAACTGGTTCCTCCTGACCTTACCTTTTAATGACCCTGATTACTACTGTTCCCAGAACATACCTGTAGTGATGCCAGCTCCAGTTCTGTGCTCTCAGATTAGTCTTCAGCTAGATTATACTGCTCCTTTCTTTGCGCATGACTTTAGATTTGTGACCACTGAGCTCAGCCTGCTTTCTTGTTTTCTCCTCCACGTTTGTTTGTCCTAAAATATCTTTGTAGTACTTGTAAGCTTTGCCACATTATTTAAACAGTGTAGTGCCAGATGGAGAACACTTGAGTGCTTTGAAGGGAAAAAAATAAGCATATTTTTCTATATTTCATGTTTTAATCAATCATGCAACTTTATAGCTTGTTCTGCAAGAGTGGTTTTCTTATCCCTGTTAGTTTACACTGACAGAAGTTACGAGGGACTTGTCCAATGGTATCTGGCCATTGTTTCATATTTTTACTGACACACTGGAGAAACTTGGGATATAGAAAATGCTGCCTATGAGTAAAAGAAAGATAAACCCAAATGAAATAGATGATGTTTTAAGCGCACTTTTCAGTATTGTTGTAACCAGTTTATCTTGGTGTTTTTGTCAAGCTTCTGACTAGCTGAGTTCCAGAATCACTTCTGGAAACTCCTCCCATAAAAAGGGCTGATGGGGTTTGCTTCTCTCCCACATAGTCCTTGACTCAAATCTCAGCTGCCCAGGCTTTTTGCACCTGGGTCCTGTGAGATCTGCTTGGTTTGTTTGGTTGCATGGGAAACTACAAGAGATGAAGAAAGAGAAGGGAGTTGGGGGAGAGAGAGGGAGAGAGAGAGAGAGAATCTTCTGTGAGGTGCTGGTGGTCTGCCTGACTTCAACCTGATTCCATCCTTGTAGTTACATGGTTCACGGGTACCTGACAGTCTAGAATTTTAAAACATTTAGGTCAAACGTGTAACTTAAATTTAAATGCAAGTAAGGTTCTGCATTTGCAAGCTCTGGAGCAAGGGATTAATGTTCTGTGTGTTAGACTCTCAGTGTGTTTATGTCTGAGCTCACTGTCAGCCTCAGTGAGTTAATCCTGCACCTCTCACCGGTGCTAAACTCACTTTGCAAAGGTTATGTCCTTGTGAACCTAGGAGTATGAGGTGCTGATTCCTGATGAACCTATGTGATAAAAAAGGCATTTCTCTCATTTGCCTTATTTCTAGTGTTGCCAAACTGGAAACTTCAAGCCACCCTGTAAATTGATGCTTATGGAGTTTAGCGGTGCAGAGCAGGTTAGATAGTCATTCAGAATTAGAGGCACAAAGTTATGGGTTAGTGTAGCAGAACGTGGATTCAGCGGTTAAGCGTGTGCCAGCCTTGGAAAATAGTGTCAGATTGACATTACTGTCATCTGTGTGGAAGTTTGGCTGTGCAAATGTGAAAGCCCACTGAGACCCTTCTGTGTATTTGGTCCTTAATGTTCTTTCTCAGGCACATGAGCAGCAAATTGTACATAAGGTCTGAAACAGATTCGTTCTTGACCATCTATTTTCTTGCTTTAGCTTGTTCTTGACATGGCTTTCTGTGCTCTGCCATTGCTGCCTTTGTTCCCTTGGCTTAGATGCTCTTTGATAAGTGATCATCCACAGAAGTTCTTTTTGTGATAGATCTAACAAAAATAGGTGTAATCACTCCTCAAGACTCCTCCAGTGTATCTGCATAAAGCAGGTGCTAACTCTTGTGCTCAAATATCTGTGATTCAAACGTAGTGGTATTTGCAAAGTTGGCATGGTCAGAGTTGTGAAATAAGTCCTTAAAAAGCTGCTTTTGCACCTGCCTGAGAAAGCCAATTCCTGTTTCAGTGGTGACCATAAGCGTAGGCTTTGGACAGGCCTCCATGGAGGTGATCACGGCGCGTTTTGTTGAAGCACCAGCAGCGGTAGCCTGCTGTGTGCAGTTGTAGCTCATGGGTGGGGGAGGGATAAAGCTAGATGATTTTCACTGGAAAGGAGACAAAAATGTTTCCACTTAATTTGATTGGCCTGCCATTGCAGGAGCTGCTAATGATGTCTGCATGGGGCTCGGGGGACCACTCAAACTGGTGGAGGGAATCATAAGAGAGATTGCTAGTAACTTAATCATCCCCTTTGATGCTGCCGTAAAGGTTTGTGTAGTGTCCACTGCTAGATGCTGTGTAAGAGCACTTCTGAGATAATTAGTGCCCTGTCCTGAAGGTGAATATTTGCTTGGGGAGGGGAGTAACAGTTGGGGAAAAAAAATCCATTAGCTTTTCTCTCAGGAAGTTTTGCTGGGCTACAGGATAACATGATCTTCAGGCATTAATAAGCCTTAATGGGGAGTGCCTGTTGTGAGAAAAGGTTCTGGGTCTCTTCCACCCATAAGGCAGCAGTGGGCTGGCTCCTTCTAACTGCCCCCATGGGAAGGCAGGGGCAAGTGTACTTTCAATAGCAGAAACTGTCAAATACAGTTTGGCTCCTTTAGTGCAAGCAGCTTCTCACCTTGCATGGCTCCAAAGTATCCTTTAGCCAGCACAGCTCTCGCGTTAAGTCAGAGGATGTAACTGGCCCTTGCAGACAGTCTCAGTTCTTGCTCATCTCTGCCTGTGACTTCCTCCTTATACTGTGGTGTGTTTAAGTTCCAGGGGTTCCAAATGGTTTAGTGTAACCTGAAGGAGAACACGTGCACGCACTGTGAGGGCTAACGTCCCTCGGTTTCAAATGGGGCCTCAAAGGTGCTGCAATCCCTCTGACGGCCTAATGGTAATTATTCATGCTAATAAAAAATAGCAAATTCCTCAGCTCCTGGCAGAAGGCTGCAATAAGTCAGAGATAAGATTATGTGTAAAAAACCAAAGTCCTTCCTTGAGCCCAGTCCTCTTCTTGCATCCACTCCTCCACTGACTGCATTTTTATCTCCCTGAATTACAAGAGGGAATGGCTTATCTCTCTTTTTTTTTTTTCATCCCTCCTCTCCCATGGTCCTGCGACAGGACCAAGGGGGAGAGGGATTAGTGAACTAATTAGAAATGATCGCATCTATCAACACTAATTAACAATCCTGTGGTCTCACTTGGCTATTCTTTTGAGCTGCTCCCCTTCGGGACAGCATCACAATCACCCCCTGCCTTTGGGGCTGCTCTGTCCCTTCTGCTCTGATTGGAAGTGATAGCTGGGCTGCATGTCCTGTCGGGTAGGGACAACGCTGCTTGGGATGTGTTTTTCAGGCTGCAGCATTCCCTTTTGGCTTCTGCAGTCACCAGGGGCACCCTGACCCTCTGTGGGCACAACACTGCTGCTGCTAATGACCACAGAATGAAAATGGCAGGGGAATTTGTTTTCAACACCTTTCTTCCAGTGGCTTTTTCACTTGTGGCACCAGAATGTGAAGGGCTGCCTCTCAGTGGAGTTTAAATCAGCCAAGATAGGGACTGTCTGCTGAGTCTCATGTGGAGCTGGAGCAGGATGAGTTTCTGTCCCAAGCTCTGAACTAACATTTCAGCAACGGCCCAGGTGCTTATTCTGGCAAAATGATTCCAAGAATTTTTGAATGCAGGACCTAAGACAAGTTCACTCCTTTTCATCACTGTTACAGTGTATGGACTGGAGGATGGCAGTAAAAGTAAAAATACTAATAAAATCACCAGGCAGACTGACTTAGCTGAATTGATTGGCCACGGGGAGTCCTACTAGAATAATTAAACTGCTCCTTCCCAACATTTCCCTGTTGAAACACAGAGTGAGGTGAGAGATGTATCTGACACCAGGATAGAGAAGGCTTTATTCTCTGTTTCTCTGTGGTCAGATAGATATTTGCTGGAGAGTGCCCAAGTCAGGTCTGATGCCAGCCTCCTCCTGTTCTGTGTTCACTTAACAGAGCTAGTGAGGCAAAGAAAGTGTGTCCTAAACTTCTGTGAAAGAGCTGTACTGAAGGATGTAGGTACTTACTAAACCAGAACTTCAGAAGTCACACAGCAAAGTAGAAAGCAGGAAGAGCATGGCTTAACTCTTCTTAACTACTTCTGTACCAGGGATGGATGATGTTGGAGCAGGAGGAGGGATAGTATCGCAGGGTTCATGAAGAGGGGAGAGAGCACTGTTTAAATATTGGGGGTCATTGTTTAAAAACAGAACATAATTAATCTGGGCCAAATGCAATTAGCAATAGCAGCTCACAATGTTTACTTCTGACTAGAAATCAACTCTTTTACCTTCTGGAGTAGAAGCTGCTGCCAGTATAGGTGAAATAACAGATTTAATCAGACAAATTAAATTATCTCCTAAGACATCCAATATTACAATATATATTAAAGAGTACTGAAGTACCTAAAGTGTGCGGAGAGGCAGGTGGACTTCTGATCACAGGTTGCTGTGTCTTACTCTGGGAACGTCACATAGGCAGAACCCTTCTTGTGATGTTAGGAGTGGAAATTTATTTCACAGGGAATTTACTAAAAGATCTGTATTGTTCAGTGAGGAAAAACAGTGTCCAGGGAATAATTTGAGGCATTCTTAATCCTGGACCATCAGAGAGTTGCAAGTGTGGGGGAGGGGATGAGTACTGCTAGTTGTGTATGGTGGGGAGGTATATCCTAACACAGAGTTCTGAGTCCAGAGAAGCCAATAAAAAAGCCTTTGAAGAGACTTCTCAGGCCTCTGCTGGTGTGTTCAACTGAAACTTTATAATTTGCTTGGTGGTGTGTGTGTGCACTAAACTGATGCAGTTTAGAAAACAATTGACAGAAACTTTCCTGTACCCTGGTCATTCTCTTCCAGGCGTTCCAGCAGCTTTCTCTGACTTGTTGGCTGCAGGGAGCTGTTGATCCCCCAGTATTCAGGCATGAAGGCTTTCAGAGCATGCTGCAGTGCTCACGATGTCAGTAACGATTTCTGGCTAAAGCAGCTTTTCGGTGGTGTCATCTCTCATTATCACACGGGCTTTCCTTGGGCTTTTCCTTGTCTCTCATTCAAAATTTTGACCTTCCATATTAATTAAACAGCAACTTTCCTGCAGCCAGTGATTGAGTTATTCAATAATACCCGCCTAAAGCCATCATAATAAAGGACAGAAGTTCTTTTTAATGTAAATGATTTGGTTCCAGATGTTTTGATCACATTAAATGATGGCTCAAATTAACCAGAGATTGGATTAAGCAACAGGCTACCTTGGCTGCTTTTTCTAATCATCGTGATTCCTCACGCACTTCCCAGAGCATGCCCTCAGGAAGGCAGCACAGCCCTCAGTTTTCCTCTGCGTGCAAATAGTGAAAAAGAAATGAGAGAGCCAGAAGCTATCTAGTGTTGCTGCGCTTTTCACAGCCAAATCCTTTCCTCTGCATAAACATTACCTGGTACTAAGGCACTACTGTGACCTGTTTGTCATGTTCTGGGAAGGAATTATTCGGCGTGTACAGGAATCTCTGGGGTCCTGGAGGTGACTGTTCTATACCTTATCCAAGGCTTTTCAGGTGCTGCATTATACTTGTACAGTCTAAGCAAGTTATTGTGTAGGGACTGGTTATATTAGTGGATGAGTCTCAAAAGGTCAAATCCAGAACAGCATTGAGTGGCTTCATCGTTCAGCTTTGAAACATTTTCATGTTTCTAAGAGACAGTATTTAACCATTCGAATAACTTACCTGGGGATGTGCAGCAGATACTCCCTCTCCTAGTTACTAAATTGTGAGTAGCTGCCTTTCTGAAATGAAGCTGTACTCAGCCACAGGGTACAGATTTAAACTGAAAAGTACAACGTAACAGTCTCTATACTGTTTATGGAGGTCAGAATAGGGAGTCACAATGGAATTTTGTTGTGTGAAAACTTAGCATTTCTGCCAAGAACTTATTATTTGGAGCTGAGCGTATAGAAGAGAGGCTGTACAAACCTGACGTGTCTTCTTTCTTCGTTTGTTTTCTTTCCCTGTTTTTTCCATGCAGCTCGGATTGGGAAAATGAAACGGAGGAAGCAAGACGAAGGGCAGGTATGTCCCCTCTGCAGCCGACCTCTGTCAGGATCCGAGGAGGAGATGAGTAGGCATGTGGAACAATGCCTTGCAAAGGTAGAGGCGCAGCAGGATCTTCAGCTGCCGTTTCCTTCTCCCTACTCCTGGCTTTGTCTGCAGTTGACCTAACAAGGGGCAAAAACTAACATTGCTGAACTTGCAGGCAAATGCTAACTGTCTCTCTAAGATCTGTAGTCACTTCTTTTTGCCTTGGAAGATGGATTCTTTGGGATTTTTCTCCTGTGTTGCATCAGTAACCTTTTACTTCATGCACCCTTTTGCTCCTTTTGAAGCCAAAGTTGTAGACTGTAAAGGTAGAGCTGTTGCTGTTTGTGAAGCCCTTCATAAGGCTTTGAGCTTCCTGTGTAGCTCAGCAGGAAGAATTTTCTGATCACTACCTGTGACAACATTAGAATTCTTTTTCATTGGGTTCTTTAGTAACAGCCTGGATTTGTAAATGTTGCATGACCATCTTACTCCAGGAAATGGCATTCGAGCTGAACCATTCTCTTGCTGTTCATCCCAAGGACAGCAAGGAAGGAGGAGCAACAGGCCCTAGAGGAGGGAGATAAGGTTGTGTCAGAGGGCTTTCTGTGGTTGTTTCTCAGAAAAAGCCCACGTAAGAGATGATAACAAGTTCCTTCTTGTTCCCTCAAAAGGTACATGATGTAAAAAGAGGTGTCTTTTGACCAATATCCTCCAAAATGCTCTGGGAAGATGTTCCAGCTGGGAGTCAAAGGAATCTGTGGTTTACATGACAAGGGAACTGTGCATGCAAGGCAGGGGAATGCATGTTGAAGTGCACACCAGCCATGTAGGAACTGTTTCTTGGAGCACACATTTACTTCTCGATTTAGATCACTGGGAATGGGGTTGCAAGTAAATGCTGCTGTCTGCTCTACACTTACCTTTCCTGGGAACAGTCCAACTTTTCTTCTCCATCTCACTGTGAGTTATTAACCCTAAAGAAGTATTTCCTGCATCTCAACTCTCTGCCCCTGCTTTACCCTGTGCAGAGAGAAGGTTCATGCATGACTGAGGACGACTCTGTGGACATTGAGAACGAGAACGGCAACCGCTTTGAAGAATATGAATGGTGTGGGCAGAAGAGGATACGGGCTACTACTCTCCTGGAGGGAGGATTCCGAGGTATGACAGTGTTTTGGGGACCCTTGCAAATCATTCTGTTGTGACAGTTGATCATTGCCTATGTTTAAAGGGGAGACCTGGAGATTTGCCTTACACAAAGGGTTGGACCTGAATGTAAAGTGATTTCAGGTTTCTACCTCATGAGACTCAACATTCGTGCAAATCTTCAACGAAAGTGTTGCCTTATTTCTTGCTCAAGAAACGTATCTGAAGAGGGAATGAGTAGGAATGGATAGAATAGAGAGATCATTGGGGCAAAATAGTTTCTAATATGTTACACAGTAAGAAAAACATGGAAATATCTGAAGAGAGGGGAAATAGAAATGAAATTGTAAAAATTCCAAGCCTGGAGTGACGAAAACTGGAGTATCAGCCTCTGTTGATGTATTGAAGGTGACAGCTAAGTCGGTTTAGCACCTGCATAAAATATTAAAGGACCAGTTGTGCATTTATCACTCCATCCCTTTTAAGGGTTGATAAATGAGAATCCAGGAACCTGTTCTACACCTCCAGCTCTGGAAGCCCTTAGGGCTCTCAGACAAACACATTTTATTTTTCCTCCTTCTTCTGCTCCTTCCCCAGTGACGGAGAAATCAGTTACTGAGGAGAGAGTGAGTTATGGCAAAATTTGACCTCTCGTGAGCTTTATCGGTGAATGTAATTTTAGCTAGAAACCTGGCCCCTTTCTTACACTCAGCCCTTTGGCCTCGAAGAGGAGGATTTACTAAACTGTTCATTGGCATGAACCTCTGGTACTAAGGAGAGTCTCACAAGCAATCCACGTAGCGCATGCCTAATGAGAGGAGGAATGCTGGCTCCCTCCATTCAATAAAGAGTGTGGGATGTGATCTCTTCCTATATCAGGTTGGATTTTAATTTAAAATACCTCAAGGGGAAAGGCTACTATGTAAGAGAGTTAAACTTAAAAGCCAGCCGTGTGTTCAGTGACAACCCAGCACTCCTGATCCGCTATTACCTTCCTCTGAAATTAGATTGTAGCTGGGTTGTAGCAGAGTAGATGATCAGGAGCACAGAGGTGACAGAGCAGCTTCTCTCGGGTTTCAAGGCTACTCCGTGAAGCGCACACTTTTGCTTCCTCTGTGTGTAGCTATACCTGCCTCAACATTGTGCCCACCTGGAGAGGTGTGTCTATACACGATTCCAGATAGAATTCCGATGAGACCATGCAGGGCCTTAGACTATATTTATATAGTCTAATCATTCCAGTCTGTAGTGGGGAAGCATGTGTGCACGTGGCCATGGTTGTCACTGCTGGTCCTGACAAGAAAAGGCTACTCAGTTAATTTCTGTTCTTTTTTGTGCTTGTGGAGTTTCTTCCTTCACCCTTACCGAACACCTGAGTTTGAGGAAACCACAATCTTCCACAAGGCAGGTCCCCAGCACAGGTGTTTCTCCCTGCCCTTCCTCCTTTGTGGCACTCTTCTGCTGGCACCTGGAGTTAACTGCTGCCATACTCCTCTAGAGAGTTATCCCCTTCCGTAAACAGGAACTTTTTGCCACCAACTTTCCACCTAGTATTTTGAGCATGACCAGGTAATATCTACAGGGTATCTAGCTACTCTGCAAGAAGTTCCTGCAAAATTTGGGAAGCCAAAGCAAAGCTGTAATGATCTCCCACAGTTGGCCAATTTATATTTCCTTTTAAGTTGCACTTTTCCATGCTCCTTTTGTGGTTCTTCTCTCTGGTGCTGGCATTCTGAGGTCTCCATCAATCAGGCCTGCTTTGTGCTCTCTCAGGTAACTGTGATGTGACTGTCTTTTCCTTTCTCTGCCTGTGTTGGCTCTTGTCTTGGTTTAGGGATGGAATTCATAATTTACAGCCTTCAAGCACAGCATAATATTTTGGAGATGTTTTCCAGTGCTTAAAACTGTTATGTCTGGAGTTGGCAAGGCCCTCCTTAACCCCCATCACCTGAGGCTTTGTGTTTGGCTCTATTCCCTTTGCTGAGAAGTAGCAGCGACGTGGAAATCGAAGGCCTGTCATAATGCCAGACAGCCTTTGCCAAGCTACATGGATGTCACCGGTGTCTAAAGAGATGACACGGGGAAATACATAAAAACCAGAGGGGAAAATAGATGTCTGCGTGTCTCATTAATTTTGATTTTAATGCTCTGTTGCTTTGAGGAGATGTCATAGCTGGGCAAAGGGTGAAGCAGGACACTAGCCAGCATGTAGTGCATGAGTTGGTTAGACATTGGGGTGATGTTACAGAAGTAAGTCAAACTTAACACGGGTCTCAGTGGCTTCTCTTTACCACTTTTGGTTACTAAACAAAGCTCATACCACTATCAAGATGAGGAAAACCCTTTGCTAATTATGTGACAGAGCCTACCTGAGAAGCTGGCGGGATTAGACTGGGACATCTCAGGAGTTTTTTGTGAAAACAGAAAAGTCAGGGAAATGAACAGATTTTCTGGAAGGTGAACTAATACTGAACAGTAATCACAGAACAAAACTCTGACTTGTGCACTTCCTAGGATGATGCTTTCCTGCGTCCAGAGTGCTTGCAGGGAAGACCTGTTCCTCTCATCTGAGAAACTTAGAAGGTGGAAATTCTTTGTCTTTTCAGTTGATGTTATGGCTGCAGATCCCCTGTCAGGTGTAGCACAACAGAGCACACCTTTGCCTGCCACAGCTTGGTATTCTTGAGGCAGCAGGTGGAAAGCATGTGAGATGGTAGGAAGTAAGAGTATAACTTAACCGAGATAAGTATGTTGTCTCTTAAGCTGTTGGGTTTGGCTGAAAGCGTTCAGTCAGGAAATACTTGGTAGTTCTAGCTGTCGTCCTGGCTTCTTAAAGCTTCATTTCCTATTGTTTAATTTGCTTGCCCAAAACTGGAAGATTACGGTGTGTAAATGGAGGTTATTGGCAATTATGTAGGATTTGAAACCTCTGCTTTGTTTCAGTAGAAGCCCTGCTTGAAATTAGGGATTTGTAGTCAAGGGTTTGTGCTTCTCTTTGGGCTAAGTGCAGAAGGCTACCAGTGTGAAATACCAAGCGCTGTTTAAATCAAGCTTGTGCTTCAAAGTGAAAACTATACAGAGAGAATAATCAACTATTTTCCTGACTGGTACAGTGTCACAAGACTAAAATGTCTTTTGAAATACCTGAACATTCAGTAACTATCCATCCCCATGTCTCTGAATCATCCCTCTCCAAAGCTCTTTGTTGCAGGGGATTATTTCATGCCATCTTTGTCTAATGAGCTTCTGCGTTTAGGAAGCCAACAAGGCTTTGCAAGTGAAAGCATCAAGTGGCTCCCTGTCTGATGTGTTGGGTTTTTTCTTTAACGCTCAGCATATTTGTAGCAATTCTTCTTTTCCTCTCCAGAATGGATGCAGGTTACCCTCAGTGTTTACACTGTAAGGTTATCCCTTTAAAGAATTCCTGAGGGAAGTTCAAAAGGTTTTTTTTTCTTTGAAAGATTCAGTGTCTCTTTTTGTGTGTGTGTCTCTTACTTGAAAGAAGGGAAAGGGAGGGGGGAAGTGGAAAAAAAAGTGCTTTATCTGAAAAGAATCACATCAGCTTCGCACTGATAGAAGCTGCTGTCATCTCTTAAACGGCTTAGCACAGTCAAAAGGCAAGAGGACTTAAAACAGTGTCTTACACAGGGATCGATGAGTGGAACACATAACTCGTAACTGAAAAAAAAAAAGCAGCGCAGGGGGAGAGATAACGGTAATGATTGCATTGAGGGAAGCTTGAGGGAGGCTTGTTCTTTGTAACACAGCTTCAAAGGTGTCTGAACCGGTGCCTAAGCAAACTCTCCTGTGAAGTCGCTGCCTCTGTAGGTCTAGGGAAGGCAGGGGGGATGTTTGCACCCTTCTGTTTCTTAGCCAATGGGACAAAGATTAGTAAATGCCAGGTTAGCGGCTTCCTTCTGGAGAGGACTTTTTGTCACTTGGTCTCTCGCTGTCCATTCCGGGAAGGTGGTTTGTCCAGGAGAGGGGAAGGGAGCGAGCGGCAGATAGGGTGGTTGGGGAGATGGGGTGGGGGACGGGATGTCAGTTTATCGATCGCACCTCAGTCAGGAGAGCTGCAGGCACAGCGCTCTGAGCACGAGCGGCAGCGTGCTTAATGTGATTGAAAGGCAGTTAAAATGGCGGTGACCTTTTCAGGGGGAATTAGATTGCCTGCCAAGAGTGGTTAGAGGGAGTGATAACGCCAGCTTGAGGAAGCTGTCCAGTCTGCTTCAAAGGGAGAGAGACAGAGACAGGGAAAGCAAGCTAGCAGCAAGTACCATTTAACACACAAGCCATGCGGTCTGATAGAACAGAGATTGCTGTCCTCCGTAGATATGAAAGAATTGAGGAATTGTAGCTAAGTTCTTTCCACCCGCCCAGTCATCCTTTTCTCCCCTCTAGTCTTCCTCCACCAAAAAGCCTTCCTCCAGACATAGTAGCTAGTCACCACTAGCTACTATGGGTAGCTCCTTCTGGGTTTCTTTTCCTTCACCAGACCAGTGGCATTAAAAATAACGCAGAAGAGAGAAAAACTTTGAAAATGTTAAAATGGTATTTTCAGGGAAGGATTCTTTTTGAGAAAGATCAACATGACAAGGATCTATCAGATTGCAGTGCTCTGAAGGAGAAACATACTGGTATTACTTAACCCTGAATTTTCTCCTGTATCTCTATGCTGCCCTCCTTCCAGGCTAGCAAAGGGCTTGTGTCTGCACATCAGTATCATACCAAGGGAAAAGAACAACATGACTTAGCGGTTGCATTGAGGGACTTGGTAAAGCTGTAACAAACTAGTTATCCGTGGATGCCCATTTGCATGGGATCTCATGTCATGTATAATTAGGGCAGCTGCCTGGAAAGTGGGACTGTATTAAAATGTCTGAAAGTTTCCAGCCAAATGTCTTGGGTTCCACTGTTGCTCTCTGTCTCTGCAGAATATGGGCTCTGGTTTGAGCAGCAAATGCTTTAGGCCAGCATGGGTCCAAGAAAGAGCCCTGGGGCAATGGCTGTGTGTCCCACCAGTTTTTCTTTAAGTACACTACAGCATGGTTGCAAGTGGTGGGGGGCCTGTTGTCAAAGTTTAAGTGGATGCTTTTCAATTCTCCCACCTCAGCAGCAGATACCTGTGAACACAGTGACTTTGCTTGGGTCTGGTAACTACCTGGCAGAAAGCTCCAAATAGAGGAGGAAAACACAGTTGCCTCTGCCAGTACAGTTTAACAAACATCAAACTGTAATTCAGTCAAATCTATGTTTTACACATATGTAGAAACTGAAAGATGGAGAAGCATCTTCTCTAATGTCATAAAGACAGTAGCAAAGCTGACAAGAGAGCATAAAAGTCTTGCTCTAGAATCTTACCTAGTAGCCAGTTTTTTTCAGATAAAATATAATGAGGTGTGCAGGAAAGGTTCAGAACACAAGGACGCTTGCCATTTTTCCATGCCAGGACATTCATGCTGCGATATAGATCATACTAGTAAGAGAGGATAAACTGATCTGCTTAGATTCTGTGAAAGAATTTCAGTTGAACAGTAAAAAAGTGACTTCTCTCAAGAGGAGTGGCAAATAGAGAATGTTGCTGGTATGTTCGTGCCTTTTGGAAGAACAATCTGGTAATTAGAATCATTTTCCCCATTTCTGTGTAGCCGAGTCAGAATTCATTTCTTGTACTATGGCAGGCTAAAGCAAACTTCAGCTTGGATACAAGAGCAATCTGTGGTAAGAGTGTAGGGAATCTTTGCCCTAATTACATTCTTAATTTTCCTCTCACTTAGCAAGAGCTCAGTTCCCTGCTTCTCTCTGTCATATCTCTCATTACTCAATCTCTGAAGTGAATGCAACTGTACATCTGAGCATCCTTCCCAGCCTCTCAGTCTTGGTATTTTAGCTGCCTTCTGTTTGGTTTGTTACCCTCTGCTGGTTACTTCTACCTGCTGTAAGTTGAAGTGGGTGAGATACATATAAATTCAATGTTTCTCAAGTGCTCATTCTATGCCTTATCCCCCCTTTAGAGTCCCACAACACTCATATGCCTTACCTCAGCCCTTGTGTGAAATGATGGTAATCCTGGTAATCCCTCTGTTGCTGAAAGACAGGTCTGTGCACGGGTCTCGTGGAGTAGTCCAACCACTTCTTAGTGTTTGCACCTCTCTCTTTTGAGAGCAAGTACTTGTCCGTAAGGTAATACTTGAACTAAAAGTCCTAACAGATCTGTTTACCCACTGTTACACAATAATCAGATGTGCTATGCCTGACTATTTGTCTGTAGTTAGTGTCCACGTATAAAATTCAAGGGATTATGTGGCTAATAAATGTCTTGAGTATCATAGTACAGTTAATTAATATAATTAATATCAGAAGTTTACATCAGTGAGCAGGGAGAATAATGTGTGATTTAAGAATTCTGAATTCCTGCCCCTTGTTCAAAAGACAGCCTGACCACTGTGTAATGGATGTGCTGTATCATATGTGTTTAAAGTTCATATAATGCTTCAAGGAACAGCATTTTCTTAATTTTGGAGCGCAAAGTAGTCAGTGGACTTGGCCAAGTAAAAATTACTTCAACTGAAAAAAAAAAGGTGCTTATAGCTGTTAAAAGTCCTGATTATTGATAGTAATTTTTCGTTAAGTTCAATGTGTGCAAAAATGTAAGAACCTAATTTTTATGCTCAAACTGCCAGAATGCATTATCTGAAAGCAGCATAATCAGCTAAGCCTTGCTGTGTGATTTACGTAACGCCGACAGCCGCTCTAGCCAGGAAAAGATGTTCTGTGGGAAGAATGGGAATTCTCTCTTGTTTGACAGTGGTGTGTATCGTACTTGGGGGAGGAAAAGGGATGTCTGTCACCCACCCACAGTGGAAGGAGAAAAAAACATGAATTAGAAAACAAAATGTGATGACAAAACACTGTGAAAGTCGGCGGGGGGAGTGAAGGAGCAGTCAGAGCACCTGAAACTACTCAATTTTTTGAAATTGAGTGTGTTTCAAGTTGACACCATCCCTTAAAACTTCAGCTTTCCTAGATTCTATGATTCTATGATTCTGTGATCTCAGATGGGCATTGTAAGGTCTTCCAGTCCCATCTGCTGCACTTGCTTAGCTGCTTTCTGCAGTCCATTTCTCTAGAGGTCTGTCTGCTCTGGATTTGAAAGTCTCAGGCTTTAAGACAGTCATTTGATTATTTGATTTTTCTTTTCTCCTAAGTATCTGCTGTTTTGCTAGAACTACAACCTACTCCTTGGACACTCGGGTCAGACTTCAGCCTTAAGCGCACAGCAGTTGATTGACGTGATTTTAATAGCATTTTAGAATACAGTTGTTAAGTCAGGGGCAGTGAGATTTTTCTGAAGGAAAAAGGGAGCATGGGTCTCAATGGCTCTAAACAGCTCCTGTCTCCGCATGTCGTCTCTTACACTCAGCGGTGAAACGCATTATCGAGTAGTGCCCGGTAAGTGGCTAACTGCGTTTGACACACGCCAACTCCCTGCCTCCACACTGGATAATTGCATTGTCAACTGTTCAGCAAAGTGGCAGGTGACACTGCAGCCGGATTGATTGTCCTAGTATGGAGGCTCCCAAGACTGTCAGCCACCCAATCGATAGAGTTTACACAAGACACTGTGACTGCATCTGTAACTAATTTAAGTTTGAACCTCCCAAGATGCGGCTGTCCCTGTTTCCCAGCCTCTGTTCTTTGCTTGCACCTTCTTCCTGGACAAGGAAGTTGCTTTTCCACCCAAAGCCCAGCTTTATTTCTTGTTTTGTAGTTGGAAGTGAAGAAATCAATTGTGTGTTCTGTGGTTTCAGAGTTGAGGGCATTACAGCACATGGCTAACTAGCAGCTCCAGTTTTACAATCAATAGGCTGATCAATTGATTAAATTAGCACTGATTTTTCTTCCTTCTTTCCAACCTAGAAAAAAATTAGTTTGGGGAGGGGAATAAGCACATAAGTTTGTCCTATGAAATGTAGCTCTTGTTTTATCCAGTCCCTTGGCTGCCTTTCCCCCACTAATAACGATCTCTATGCTCATCATTATTTAAAGAAAACTGCATGGAGCTCTGCTGCTGGCAGCAGCCCGTTGTAAGCTGGGGTGTCACTTTCAGCTGTTCACCAGCCTGGTGCTTCATGCTCTGCTGCCTTAGAAAAGTCATCCCCCAAGCTCTGCTGTGCTGCTTTATTATTGGCAAAGTTGCGACATTCCTGTGATCGCTGTCAGTGATGCTTATTGATCCAGCGATGTGAATCTGCTTAGTGATTCAAGATTACTTTAATTCTCCCTCTTCCTTTTTTTGTTTGTTTCCATCCTCTCCCAAGGGTAACAAAAGCTTTCAGATCCACCTTTCTCTGACTGTGGAAAACAAGCCATAGCTGCTCTGTTGCTGCTGCTTTTGTACTTCAGCTCTGGATTTTGAAGAGCAGCCTTTGAGATAGACAGGAGACTGTTCTCATGTTAGTGCATCATGGTGCATGAGGCTCTAGGAGTCAGCCATGCGTGAATGGCTGCACCAGATCACACCTTTGGTTTAAATGTGTTTTCTCTGCTGCCATAATCTGCACCTGATGGGATACGGAGAGCCATCGAAGAAATCTCTGGAATAATCCTCAGCGCTGCAAGGGTGGGGTGGGGAAGCGTCTTCCTGGAGCTGGCTCTTACCCAGTACAGTGGAGCTTGCCTGCCCTTTGTTCAGCACGCTGCTGTGAAATGATGTTAATGGTCATAAAATTATATGGCCCCTGGTTTTTAAAGGCAGCTGTTCCTCTGATCTGTTAGCAAAGATCACTGTAAGCGTCCAAGCCTGTAGTAAGCAGTCAGGTCTCTGGCAGCCTGTTTGTGCCTCTGTGAGAGCTAATAGTGTCAGATGGATGCATCTGCTGTTTCAGGTGTACGCTGTAATGACACAGTTGGGTGTCAGTTCTCCAGGTAAATCACTGCTTCATTTGAGACAGATCTAGCTCCAGAGAAATTAAATCCTTATCCTGTAAGCAGCTTTTCATGGCCTCTGAATGCCATTTTTCCTGCAACAGGCTGGGAAAGTCACCAGAAGAACTATTCTATCCCTCTTTGTGCTAGGGAAAAATGAGGGAATAATTTCACTCTCCAAAACTGCGCATGGGGAGGTATTACGGATCTGCAGAGAGCCTGCTGTTCGGCATGGCTCTGCTTTCCTCTTACTTTCAAGAATCTCTAATGGCTCTTTCTGTCTTCCCAAACGTCTTTTAAAATAAAACAGCATCCATGCCACCTTGTCCTCTCAGTACTAGTTTGGGATACTTCAGCAGCTGATGAAATAAACCCAGTTTAGAGCTGTTCTTGGGAAGCGTATGTGAGGCCTGGCCGTGTGTCTGCATAAACTCCTTTTATTGCCTTCATTGTTTTTACTCTCCAAGAAGCCAACGAGTGACATTTCGTTAAGAAAATAGAGTGAACGTGCTGGAAAGGGAGGTTGTGCAGAAGGGGGTCACTGCAAGGAGTGTAATTAGCAGAGGCTGCAGTTCTGGAGATTTACGGCAAGTTCTTTTAGTTCTTTCCTGCACACGTGTAAATTACCTGCGAGCAGAATGAATCCCCCTTCCCAGTCGTAACTGGCCCCAATAGGGCTGCATGCTCCTGAGATGGATTTGGATTTAGATTCACAGAATTTACAGAAGATTCAGGATTTCTATACAACATTTCCAATGTGTGTTTGATACCTGCTCCTTCGTTCCTTGCAAGGACAAAACAAAGAAGCACCAATTACACAGAGTTGCATCATGTGCATGAGCAGCATGTGGTCGCTGTATTCACAGTGATGATGCAAGTAACATGAACATGTTTGATTTGTTCCTTGGACATTTTTGGACTGCTAATTAAATATAGATAGATCAACTGACCCCCAAGACTGACTTATCTGCCCAGATGGAAGTTGAGGTGCAGAGGCAGGTCACAGCAGGTCTGTGCTTTCCTACACGTGCCGATGGAATTTGGCTGTGGTTGTTTGGGGCTGCGCTGGTCTCATTGTCTGACCTAGCTACTCCTTGACGGCAGTGTCTGTGAGAGCTCCTGCCTGCACAGGAGCCAGCAGCGCTGCCAGCACCGGAAGCAGCATATGTTGTCACTTTGACCATCTGCCATTGAACACGATGGAGAAAAGGAGGGAATTGAATGTGCAGCCCTTTTATCTATTCTGTGAATCTGCTTGTGTATCATGTTAATGACTCTCAGTCTTAGCTTGAGCCACCATTCACTTGGGAGTTGTTGAGATGACCAGTCATGGGGGCAAACTGCACAAAAGTGAGATTTGAGAAGCAGTGCAGAGGTTGGAGAGAATGCGTAGGAACAGGGGACAGCTGAAGCGAAGGAAAAGGGCTATAGTTAATTACAGAAAGGGGAAGAAAAAGATTTCAAATAAGATTTATCTCTAGCTATTATTAATAGGTTCACAGAAGAAAGTGGGGGATGTTTTCCAGTCTCCTTCAAGCTCAGCTGATTCCTGTAGCCTACTGGTACTTGCAGCCTGGCAATAATAAAGAAGCATGAGATTTTTTTCTGCTTTTAAGACCTCTGAAACAGTATTTTGGAAACACTGTTGCTTGAGTAGAGAGTGCCTTATTTTTTTAGATACTACCTTGAGTTGATGCTGGGGTACACTGCACTGAGGCCAGCCCGAGCAAAGCTGTGTACACAGTGCTGGAGGGTGCCAGGTGTTCTAGGTAAGTGATCTTGATAGGTACATTCTGATTGATGGGGGAGTTTGTCTCCCAAACTGTCACAAGGTTTATAGAGGTGCCACTCAATACCAGTGCTGGAATTGCTTGTCAGAGCACCTGGCTACAAGAGCAATGGGGATTGGAGACAGAGCTGTAACTTTGTTTTTTCTCTGCTTAATGGTCCCAGCATCTGACCTGACTGCTCACTCCTGTTTGTGTGGACCTTAAGGAGGCAGTTGGGATTAAGGCTGTCAGAGAATTGTTCTGTTTTAGCATCGTGGGGCTAATTGTATTGCTGCTGGCAGCATATGACAGGCAGTTGCCTCGTACCAAATGCGTGGCAAGAGCAAGAACTTTTTCAACAAATGAAGGTACAGGAATCTCTGTTTTGGTTCATTCCTTTTTCATCTGAGGGTAGCATTTCCAGATTCGCTTATGGAATTATATTCCTCAGGCCTTAGGTGACTCTCCTTCTAAGAACTGCAGCTGCTTCTGTGAACAACAGGTAGAATGTCTAGTGAATTCCTAGGTCAGACTTGCAACTTAACATTCAGTTATGGGATTTCACTTTATTATCACACTGAGGTGAAGTTCTGGTCCTGAGTGTTTGCCTCTGGCTAGCAGTGTGGCTGATGGCCATGAATTACTGTGATCTTTAGAAGCTGAGATTCGCTGGAGAAACCTGTCCACATTGCCAGTGCATGCCACTGAATTGCACATCACCCTCAGGTAGTAGTAGAGGCTCTTCCAGAAGTTCCCTTTCTCCTCAAGCAGATCCAAAGCAATGCTGTTGCAAAAAACTTTTTATCCTGCTCGGCACCCTCTGTGCTCCATTTCATGTTTTCCTTGCTCCTGGATGGTAGCGTATGCCACCAGCAGGAGCTGGAAGTTGGGAGCCCTCTTTACACTTGGGCTGAGTTAGTGAGAAGCAGGTGTGAGCCTGTCAGGCCTTCCTTACATTTAGTGGTCTTCTTAATCCATTTATAACAGCACTTCTCCAGAAATCTGGTTTGAATGAGCCTGAGATGAATGAATAATGTCAAGCAGTTCAGATGTCAAATATTTGAACAGCTGTGTGGGTGTTTTCACTGGCTTTGTGCATGGAAGCAACTCCAGGAAGTCACACAAGGAGGGTCAGGTTGAAATTGTGGTACTAAACCCCAGCCCACCAGAACTGGCCTCAAAATCCTTTCCTGCTGCAGATGAAAGTGCATTAGGATGCTGGTGACAGGGTGCTCACCCCACAGGTGATGCTGGACCAAGCTTTGCATCCTGTTCTTTGGTGTTCTCTTGTATGCGGTGACAGTACTGGGATTTATGGACCTTTTGATTCACATCCAAAATGTATTTGGTGAATTTATTTTTTTTTTTCCAAAGCAGCCTCTGAAGTCCTGAAACTGATAGCAAAGGTTATCTTCAGTCTTGACTGGGTACATGGAAGTTACTTTGATGAGCGTACAGTTTCTGAATGTGTTTTTTTACCATGTTGTAGTGGACTACACTTGGTCAGGTTAAAAAAAATCCATATTTGTGAAAAATCTAAGAGTTGGATCACCTTGTTGCAGCTTCCTTTAAGGCCTGGCCTGAGAGTCCTTGATTGATGAGAGAAGACAATTTTCCTTTCTCCAGCCCCTCAATCTCTGAACTTCTCTGCTGTGCCCTCTTCTCTAACTGGAATACTGTATCACATCATCCCACTACTGTACTAGGGAGGATGGTTCTCTGCTGGCAATGCTTTGGTTCCTATTGTAGAGCTAGAGTCAGAAAAAATGGAACCTTTTCCCCTTCAGACTTAGAAGAGATTTTCTTAAGCACAAAGGTTTTGAGAGCAAGGACACCAGGATTCTGAAGTCAGGATGCATTAGTGTTTGTAAATTGTATTGCAGTAAGCAGATCTTCTCATCTTAAGCTCTAACCATAAACCACTAGTTGGCTTTGAGTCACTTGGCAACAAAATTGATGGAAAGGTATGTGTTTGCTGTGTGCTTGGCATCCTTGCAGGGGGAGAGGGTCCCACTTACGTTCATTCTTTCGGACACCTTACCCCTCCCCCCAAGGCACTTGCTCCAAATATTCATTGCCTGGCTGACGTTCAGATCACCTCTGGGACTGGCCAAGTCACAGCTCCAGCTTTGCATGATTTATGTTTCCCACAGCTATAAGAAGAATGAAGACCTGTGCGTCCAAAGTTTATGGCCTTTGAGAAGTGATGGGCTAAAGTAATGCCAGGTGCAGGGAATGGTGTTACAGCAGGTTAAATGCCATACCTGTAAATTACCACCCCATCACCCACTGCGACTTCTAAGGCAGCTTTGAAAGACTGCCCAGCTTCTTTGACAGGTCTCCCTTACTCCTCTAAATCTTCTTCCAAATATTGTGATGAACTGAAGGAGTCAAGATTTACTAGATGAGCCGTTGCAGCTCATGACATGTGTTGACTGACAGTGTGCAGCCAGTACGTGAAACGCTTTGTAAGGGGTCTGCTGGAAAAGAGCTGTCCCAGTGACGCCGCAGAGCTGACCTACAGGCACGGATCCTGCAGTAGCTGCTGCATCGTCAGTGCTACTTTTGTTACCTCTGCTAAAAATTAAGACTGGCAATTACTTTGAAGTAAAAGGTAGTTTATGCTTCTAGGGAAAGGTTAGTCTTAAAATCGTTGCCGTGCTGTGGTTTATCACTTGTTAAAAGACCTCCTTTATATTCAGGGAAGAGAAATATCAAATCCATATAAACAAATTTTATTGGGGGCTTAATGAATCAGTGAGAGCATCCATTCCTGGAGAGTGACAGTAAAGAACTGTGTCTGCAGTGTGCTTGGAGATGAGACCTTTGCCTTGCCCTGAGCTCTGCACAGATGCAGACTGTTGGAAATACAGCTCTTTTCATCTGGGCTAGGAAAGTGCAAGTTTGCTAGTATGAACTTGTTGAAATGTGTGGGTGAGAGCCCAGTGGGGTGAACAGACAGAAAATCTTAGCACTAAAAGGGCTACCCTGATGCTGGGGAATGTCCTCATTCTTCAGGCATACACTTAATAATCAGTTGAATGTGAAGGAGGAACTTGCACCACCCTAGGATTCAGTACATATTTGCTTAGTTTCCAGACTTGTGGCAGAGAGCCTTTCCAGTCTTAGATCTCATGAAGATCTCAGTGTTATATCCTTAGTTTTCTTTCTCTTAATAAACCTTAGGCAGGAAATACCATGTGAGGCTTCATCTTTGTAGGTATTTGTGTGCAGATTCCACTTGAAGAATATTGGTTACAATCTGCGTTCTTGAGAACCAAAGTAAATGTTTGTCTTGTTAGAAAGTCACAAATGTTATGTAGTCGAGTCTTAAGTAGAGCTGCTCCTGTTTGCGTCCTGCTGGAGGGGGGACTGAGGTCCACCTGTGTTGGAAGTGCTGGACTGCTGTTCAGTTGCACTGGACTTAGGTCACATTAGAAGTGTTTGTCAGAAGCTGTCAATGACTGTGGAGTCTGATCCTAGAAACAGGTTTGCCTTTCTTAGATGCCTTGTACTGTAAAAAACTAAGCCATGGCTAAATGCATTAGAAAAAGGTATTTCTAATTGTAGTGTAGCCTCTGTCAGCTCTCTGCATAGAATTGAGGCCTAATTCAGAATCCCGTGCGGCCATCTCTCACCTGCTAGTACTTTAGGGTTTGTATTAACTGTTTCTAGGAAGAGTCAGTTTTTCATATTTTTTCTGAAAATCAGTCTTCTTGATTTTTTCTGCCTTTGAGAGACACTCTTCCAGTGCCTTCAACTTTAAAATAACTCAAGTTTCATTTTCAGTATTGAGAAGCATTTTAGAGCATAACATCCAGGAAATTAGAGTATTTATGTGAGTGTTTGCAGTCTTCTGAAAAGTGTTCTTGTGCAGTCTTTGAATATGATCCCCTCTGGGAAGCTGTAAAGTGTAAAGGGCAGCCTGCACACTGGTGGTGTCCCACCATTCTTAAGAGGTCTCCTGCGAGTGCTTATCCACTTCTTTTATTTTGTTCCAGGTTCTGGGTTTATCATGTGCAGTGGCAAGGAGAATCCAGACAGCGACGCTGACCTGGATGTGGATGGAGACGACACACTTGAATACGGGAAACCACAGTATCGTTTTTGAAAGGCTCTTACTGAGAGGGAACCTTGAGGTGCCTATTCAGCTAGCTTCCATAGAGCTCTGCCCTGGGTAGTGTCCAGCCCTACTGCCTTCTCCAGTTACCATGTTGTATAAACTAGGATGGATTCACAGTTACTCCCTTTGAGGTCTCTCTGCAAATCAGTATTACTTCAGGTCCTGTTGGTGGAGACATTGTGGACTAAAGTTAGTATTTCTTTATTCTGTTTCATAAGCAAATTATTGTCTCCATCCAGGTTTCTTTCATATGGGTAGTTTTTCCTGCTTTATGGGAAAGAATTGAGTTTATTTTCCACAAGACACTCCATGGCTTTCTGGGGTTTTGTGCAGTAAAGATTTCAAGCACTATTCACCTGCCACTGGGAGACTGAATTCTTTTCCCTTCATTAGACAGTTCATGAGTTGAACTACCCTTAATGGCAGGTTTTAGAAACTTCTTCATCTGGGCACCAGGTTCTTTGGATGCAGCTCTGTGCTGCCCCGCAGCAGCCGTAACAACAATCAGGGAGAAATTCCTGCAAGAGTATTAGGCAGACATTAACTTAGCTGTGGTGAGCTATACAATTAGATTTTACTGAAGTCTGTAGCAGCCTTTAACACTGAAATCTCAACCTTTATCTGGTAAAATCTCTGCCTCAAACAGAAATAGTGGAATTGTGCAAGTTAGGCTTGCAGAGGTTCAGGAACTGGTTTCCCCCTTCTAAGAGGCTGTGGCATTTGACAGCTGTTGCTGTCAAGCAACTTTTCTGTTTATTTTGGTCTAAAACAACACTTTAATCCAGAACGTAAAGTAAATACAGGGAGTACCAGCACCTCATCTTTTGATGTTCTCCTATTTAGAATGCATTTGTTCTGTATCCCAGAGAGTGTCCTAACCATCCCAAAAGCCTTTCCCGTGTCCAGCAAGACTGCATTCCTTAACCATTGTGCTCAGGTACACAGAAGCAGACGTTATCCCTTGCACTGGGGAAGAGCCAGGTGAGGCCAAAGAGAGGGAAGCACTCCGAGGTGCTGTTCTAAAGTAAGTAATGTGCCTTTCTAATTTACTTTAATTTCTTTTGGCATAGCTCAATTTGTGGAAAAACCTATTCACTTGAGAGCAAGGCTGCAACAAGAGAGACTCACAAAGAAACAGTGATAGTTTGGTCTCAGTTTCTACCAATGCAGCATCATAAAGCCTCTGTGCACACTCTCCCTCCCTTGACACTTGCTGGGTAGTGGGTGGTTGTGTTCTCCAAGCCATGCTGAGAAGAAGAATTCTGACAGTAGGGAAACTGTGCCGTACTAAGGCCTTATGCATCGTCTTGCTTCATAATGAAATGTAGCCTCTTAGTAGTTTCATAACATGATTCAAACTGAATCCTGTACAGCACATCAGGAGTCTGGCACCCAGGTATGATTTAATTGCGTCCCACTGGGTGGTGTGGGTTACACAAACTAATCCTCCTGCATTCAGCTCTGGGGTCAGGGCAGGATGTGTGCTCTGCTGAGATACCTATGTGGCAAATGTAGGCAGCCAGCATTCTGGGAACTTGGGGAAGCATTTCAGACAAATAAAATCAGTCTTAACAGGGAGCTAGAATTGCATTCTCAGCCCTCTGCCTGGCATAAAACACAGCTTAAATTACCCTTCTATCTCTTTCACTGAATGATCCTATGAGGGCAGAGTTGAAGTGAGTGATAGAGCAGCAAAATGAACTTTTCTTACTGCTTAGCCTGTCAACAAACACTAGTTCAAAATTAGGTTCCACTCCATGGAAGATAATTTGCCACCCTGGATCCAGACCACTGGTCCATTCGATACTTCTATAACCATGGTAGTCCATAGATAGGGTTGGATGCTGAAGCACCTTTGCAGCCAGGACAGCGATAGTGTAGCAGGAGGATATCGGAGTATCCTTTGTAACTGCGTACGTAGTGCTTGATAAGATTGACTGAGGACCTAAGACAAGGAGACCCAGTTCCTTCATGTGACTTGCACCTAATACATTGCTTTGTTGTTTGGCCATGGTCCTTGAATGTCTCCTAGACTAGTTTGCCCTTCTCTAAGACAGGAAAGGTGATGTTGCCTGTAAAAGGCACGCTGAAACTCTGGCAAATTTCTGTAGAAAAGCAGTAGGGTAGCTGATGCCCTGAAGCAGGAGCCTATGCTACCTTTTGAGTGCAGCTGTCTCATCTCGTAGAGCTAAAATGTTACACGGTCACAGATGTTCAGCCTGCTCAGAAGATTCCTCTCACTTACAATCTCTGTTACTGGCTTCTAAGAGACGGGACAAGGTTAGGAGTTGCCTGTACTTCAGTGCTGCTGTTCTTCAGATGGGAAGATGGCAAAGATGGGGCTTACGAAGGTGTGACACTGCTTTTAAAGGGAGAAGCTATTGAAATACAGAGGATTTCTGTTCATGAGTAGGGTTTTCGTCTTTGAAATTGTATATTCAAAAATGAGCCTTAGGTCACAGGTGCTGTTTGAATCCCAAGCTTTCAGTCAGCATCATAACCCCAAGGTGATGCAGTAGAGGTCATGGCTAGAAGTGCAGGTTGGGAGAAGACTCTTGAAAGTGTAGACTGGCACAAAAGCACCTCCTGCATCAGGCCGACAGCTCATGTTTTGAAGTATTGAGAGAGAAGTGGTGAGTGGAAGGGGTAGCTTTTCCTCAGCAGCAAAATGTTCCATATTCAACCTCAGCATTTTGTCCTTTTCTCTTTTAGTGGTGGCACACCCAGTACTCGAATAACACCGGAGTTTTCTAAATGGGCCAGCGATGGTGAGTATTACATTTGGAAATTACTAATATGTTTGTATGCTGTAGGAGGGCAGATAAATACTCCAGATCTTCTGACTACAAGTAATTAGGCAAACAGTAGTTACAAGTGCTCTTGCACATTACCAGTAGATATGCACACACATAGAATCACCCAGTCTTTTCAGAACTTGACAGTACAATTAATTGTAGTCAGTGGCAGCCAGGGGATTCCCAGAAATTCAACATGGACTGGTATGGTGGTACGAGACAGGGATTGTATTGATATGCTGAGAAACTGCTGTATCCCAGAAGGAGCCGCTATGATAATGGTGTTTGGCTGCTGAGAGTTTAAGCTACACAGTGCACCTGTTACTTGGATTCTTTCCAATGGTTTTCTTATCTTCTTTTCTTTGAAAGAGTATACTGGAGAATTGTGTCATGACCTGGGTAGGTCTTGTCCTTGCTGGCCTCTGTATGGCAAATAAAACCTGCAGCTCTGCAGCCTGCCCCTTTAGAGTGGAAACTGTAGGATCTGCTGTACTTCATGTCTTGTAGTTGAGACTCCACAGCAAACAAGTGAATATGAAATTATACCTTTGCATGCATTGTTTAAAAGCTCAAAGCATTTAGGGTGGGCTGCTGTTTTTTTAATTAATGCCAGCAATGCTGGAAGTGTAAGCAGCAGCCTAGTGGAATTATGAGAATAATAAAACCTGGCGCTTTCCAGCTGTAGATGCCAAATCCATTTCCAGAGCTGGGCAGTGCTGCTTTGGCCCCCTTAGGAAGGAAACTGAAGCTCAGCGACCTGAAGAGACTTGTCCCAATGATTTTGTTCCCTGTTATGTTACTGTAATGCTTTGGGCATTTGATTCCCAGCCTTGAAAGTACCTAGAAGACATAACTGCTTGCCAGTGAAAGGGGGATGGGTAGAATGAGTTTTGCCAAGGGCATGATGTGTAAATGTAGAACATAGGATATCTATCGAAGGCATTTTCTTCTGTGGGATAGGCAATCACTTTTGTTTTCTGTGATGTAGGAGCACTTGCTTGTAGGTGAGTTAGCTTCAATAAGTACAGCCACAGAGGTGATGAGGAAGCAGTCCTAACGGCACTTGCTATGAGCTGTTTTCTTCATACCGTTTAGCTGAACCCACGGGTGCTCAAAGTACAGCCCAGGGGCTGACCCCAGGACAGTTCATCTGGCTTATCTCCAACTGGTATTTCACACCCCCTCCAGTGCTAGGAGGGAGTGCTGCTGCTAGGATTGCTGTGAGCAGACACTTCTGTCGTGCTGACAGTTACCTGACATATATCTTTATCTGTGTCCAAGAGATCTCAGAAAAAGAGAGGAGCTGAGAGTGGGATCTGGGCTGGGTGGATTTGCTCCAGACCCACCCTACTAGAATTACATTTTGGCATGGCAGCCACATCAAACCTTTCTAAATTAAATTGCGGATTGACAATACCTGTCAGGAGGCCGGTCAGTATGAGGCAAGGACTGAGTAGGGGTTGAATCTTCAGCTCCAAATCTCAGAAAGCATCCCTGGCAGACAGGGACACGTGGCATCAGTCTTCTCTCTCTCTTTCTGAGAAATGAAAATGACTCAGGGTCCTCTGCTTCTGAGGCTGTAACTCACTCAGACTATTTCATCGCAGTGATCACATGTTCTCTTACTAATTTGTCTGTTTTTCCCTCAACAGAAATGCCCTCAACGAGTAATGGTGAAAGCAGTAAACAGGATACCATGCAGAAGACCTGTAAGAATAGTGACATTGAAAAGTGAGTGTAAAGAGTATAGCTTCTGATTTCCTTGTTTTACAGAACCCATCTGGTGTTCCTAGCAGTGATGGTATGAGGGGCACGCCTGTTTTTAGCTTTTTCTGCCGAGTTGTGCTCTGGTGTGAAGCCTGGGCTTGGAGCTGTTGATGTCCCGGCTCACCACTGCTATGTCCACAGAGGGCCCTTGGGCATTTCTCCCCCAACTATCTTTGTGGGCAGATAGCCACAAAGGAATTGAGTGCAGCTTCCAAAGGGCTTCTGCACTGCCAATTGCCTTCCTTTAAAATATGTGAGTAAGTATGTCCATACCTTCCACCATATTCTAGTTATGGTGGGTTTTCAGATGGGTTCTGTGGTGCATAACAGCCTAGACTAGAGCTGGGGCTTTGGACAAGATGAAGATTCAAACTCTCTTTAACCTGACAAAAGCAATTGGCTTCTCAAGCCATACTTTGATTTTTTTTTTAATTTATTTTTTTATTTCCCATGCAAGATTTCTGCTGTTAACGTGTCATGGAATCCTGCTTTTACTGGAGAAGTTACCTCAGCATTGCATCTTTTTTTTCTGAGGGCAGTCCTTCGCGCAATCTGTGCTGTACTCTCCGTGGCACCTGCACGTACCACCCTCCATTTCTCCAGCAAAAGGAAATTGTGCTAGCCATGTAATTTGACAGATGCATCACTGAGAGAATTTCTTTTCCCTTAAGAACCAGATTTCACCCTTATATGGTTGCCAACCGAAATTAATGTTTCAGTTCCTGAGTCTTCTACCTGCAGCCCTTTCAGTTGATTCAGAAGTTTAAGTCACAGTGTTTGAATATACAGTAGTGTAGGGCCTCCTGGCCATTGTTTTTCCTATTCACTTCTGCTCAGATATCCTTCAACACAGTCCAGGATAGAAGCAAATTATTTTATTGTCAGCTTCCTTCCATGTGCTGCTAGAGTGACTTGCTGCTAGGGTGACTTACTGCTCAGGCAGATCTGATGTCCTAAGTCTAAATCTACAAGCACTCCACTGCAGCTGTGGACTGCATTAAATGGCGTGTGGTGCAGAGTTCATTAATACCTGACATAAAATGTTGCTCCAATATCAAGTGAGAGGCAGAACAGCTTGAATGAAGTGAAAGCAATGAGGTAACTGGGTTTTAAACAGACATCATTTACATTCTAGAGGTGAGGTCTGTTGAGAAGTTGGGATGAGAGAAAAATCTGGTGGTAGCTGACTTTGCAGAAAGTTGTTGGGGTTTAACAGAGTTTATTTTCCTGCCTCTGGTCCTAATGTGAGAGGTTGTGTCTCTGGCACATCTTGGAATCTCTGATAAGTCAGGCAGCCTGGCAAAGTAAAGTGTATGTTTACAGTCAGAGGTTAACTGGGGAAACTCTGCTGCATAGGAAACTGTTAACGTTGCATTGCTGTCTCGGTGCTTTTCCTTCTTACAAGGTTTTTATTACTGTGTCCCAAATGTGAGCTGTCTGCTGCTCAGTGCTTCTCAGTGAGCAGACTTTGGCCAAGGACCACTGAGCTTGGGAGGCGACAGGTCAGTGCAGAAGCAGCTTTTGTCCTTACAGTGAGCCAACCATTGCATGCTGTCTTGGTGGCAAGGACTCATTCCTTCTGCCCTAATCTGTCAGCCTCTGCCTCATCTGCTGCTTGGCTTTCCTTTGGGCTTCCTGCCTGTCAGCCCAGCAGCCCTCCACCCTCCCAGATCCACTCCTATTGAAAATCTTTAAACTGCAGGAGCTGAAAGGATTTGACATTTTCCAGAACACTTGAGCTCAAGTGATAAAATTGACATAGCTTTAATAATCTGATCAAAGAGGCTTTAGATAGCACCTTTTGAAGCATCTCAGTATCCTTCCCAAACAACACTTATGCTAACACTACTGTGAAGTGGGACGAGCGCACACACGCATGCATTGCTCCACAGTAGCCTTGCCCCACCAACGCTTCCTTCTGCAAAAGGTGCAGAACATCAGCAAAACCCAATAGAAATGACAGGAAAAACCTGAAGTGACTTGCTGAGTCTTTACAGTAGTGTGGATTTTTCTGAACGTAGCAAGAAGAGCTATTTACTTAAGGGGGAAGTGTGTATGTGTATGTATATATATATAAAATTGTATATATTAGATGTATTTTTATACATAGATTTAACTGGAGTTCAGAAAGCATCATGGTATTTCAGGTGGAGAATAGCTGCCTGCTTCCTTTTTCTTTTGGTCTTCTTTGAGATTTGTGTGTAATAAGTAGTTTCTGTCCTGCCATTTAAGGAGTCTTGAATGCTCCATGTGCTTGTCTGTGTAGAGGGGTTCTGTTAAATTAATTGATAACATGGATCAGAGCTAGGAGCCTACAGACAAGGAGGGGGAAGGGTTTCACACTCTCTGGCTGTTTCCCATTCCACTGCTGAGCTGTGATATATGGCAACCCAGCCCAACAGGCTAAATTGATTCATCTCTAGTTCCTGTTTCTTAATCTGGAGCTAAATTGGTTTCATTTTTCTTGTTTTGGGTGGTGCTTACAGGAAGTTTTTGGCAGCATCACTTTACTCTATTGTTTGTAACTTTAATTTTTGCCTTTAAACCTGAGCGTTATTGATTAGCATGTTAAACCTTGTGTAGCATCTGATTAGCATTTTAAAAACTGTCCAGAAGCACAGGGCTTTGCCACCTGTGTCAGCTGTGCTCTCCGTTTAGAGTACTGGCTAATAGAATTAGCAGTGATCTGTGTATTGATCCTTGCCTCATTAAAGCGATATTCGTTTCCCCTCCCCTCTTCCAAAAATAAGTCTAGGCGAGGAGAGCAATGAGGGCTTGTTTGGTGTTTTAATCCGTTAATACAGTGCAGCAAGTGGTTCTCCTTCTGGCACATAGCCGAAACTGTTTGCGCAGTTAGGTTAGGTTTTCGTAGAAGAGCCTCTTGCATGTAGAATGATGAAATGGGGTGTGAGGTTAGACTGTTGTTCTGCTCCTTATGCTGTGTCAGGTCATCAGTAGCTTGCACAGGTTAACCTCATCTTCATGGTGTGAACTTCAGATGACAGTCACGGGTAATCAGAGGCATGGTTCTGGTCCTAGCACTCTTTCACAGCCATGCCAGGGCCTTGGTAGCTTGGGCAGGTTTCTTATTGCTAACTGTATATTGCACTGAACTTGGAGTGGCAGCCATAGGACGCGGGAAATGATACCATTTCCACCTCTCCTTTCTAGCATTGCAGGGTGTCTCAACTCCACTGAGCTTTTGTGATCTTGACAACATGAGGTGTCTGGGAGACACCCTGGGATGCACAAAATTCATGGAGAGATGCAGAGGAGCATCCTGTCTCTGATACAGGAGCTCTGCCTATCTGTGAAGGCAGTGGCTGGGGTCTCCACCGAGTGGGCAGCTATGGTGTTCCTTTATCTTGGCTCAAGATGCATCATTGTAAGAGAGAGCAGCGCAGGTACCCTCTTCAACTTCACCAACATCGTACACTCAGATGAAGCACTGTCATGCAGAGAGGGCTGCAAAAAAGCACCTTCCCCTCAAAAAGTCTTCTTCCCCCTCCCTTCCTAGGTGCTGCCTGTGAGGGTCTGGTGCCATTTTGAAGCCGAGGTTCCCCGGGGTTAAAAGCCAGCATCTTAATTCAGAGTGCCAATGTTCAATTTTGCTTTCTGCCACCAGACTAGATTGCAGGCCAGCAAGAGAGTCTGGGTTAGTGGCCCACTGGGTCACCTCCCATTTGTTTTCCTCAATTTTGTGTTGTCATAAATTCATTCCAGTCCGTTGTGGTTGATCAGTTTATCTCCGCCGGGGCAGGGAGCGCTGCGAGCATGATATATGGCACAGAGCATTGTAGCCAGCCTCTCCATGAATCACTCCAGCTGTTTGGTGTCAGCCCCAAAGCAAACAGGACCCGGCCGCTGAGCGTTGGCTACGATGAGCTCAGTATGGGAAGAGACATGACGTATGAATGTTTATTTAATAATTCTCTAATATTTCCAGCAGAGTGTGGCTGTGCCTTCTGGGGGGGGTAGAAGAAGGGGGAGGTTGAAGAGGGAAACTCTAATCTGTTGGGGTGGGTCATAAATCAGGCAGACAACATCATTAATCAGGAATGGGGCAGAAGTGGAAAGGAGGTGGGACTGGAGCTGCCATCCTCGGTGGGAAGGGGGCTGTGCTCTTTTTTTTTTCCGTAAAACAAATCTTGTTTCTGATTCCACTTGGCCCCAGCCACACTGCCCGCATAATAGCAAACCCGGACACAGGCTGTTTAAGTGAGTATGCTGCCGCCACAATGGACCTTGCGATCTGAGCCTGCCAACCATTAAATCCTTTTATAATTATCTTCTTTATATAACACTTCATGCTTATCATGCTTCATTGGATGAGATGCTAGTTAAAAAGAGGGGTTTAGAGACAAAAAGCGGTTGTATTTGTTTTATTTTTCCTGTCTCTTCTTTCTTCCTCATCCTTCCCCACCTCATCTCTTTCCAATCCAGCTGTTCTGAAATCATCAGCTTCAGCAAGACTCTGGCCATGGCAGCCTAGGAAGGATCATCACTTAAAACTAAAGTTTAGGCTGGGGTCCTTGTGCAGAGTGGAGCATGTGAGAGCAGTCCAGGGGGTAGCAGTGCCTGTCACAGGGACCAGGCAGATAGGTCGAGGCAGGTGCAGAGTGAGTGAAGCCAGAGGATTAGCAGAGGCCTGAAAGGGAGGGAGCTGCACTTAAGCTGGTGTGTCAGAAGGAAACAGAAGCTGTTGTGAATTCACACCAGAGGATAAGCATTCCCCAGCCCTTGTCTGTAGTGTCACACCACTAATAGGCTTTGGTGGGAGACAAGAATGTCATACAGCAAAGAGAGAACTGAAAATTTAACTTAGTCATTTGCAGCATGATGCTGCCAGTGGGTCCAGTCCTAGATCAACTCAAGTAAACTTGAGACAGGACCCAGGAAATTGAGTTGAAGAATAGGATTCTCAAAGCCAGACTAAGGAAAGTGCTGCAGGGCTGTGCTGCTTGTATCCTGTTTCTTATTGTTACTGGATTTTAGTCCTTCCTTTCAGGAATGCGGTAGCATGCTAGAACATGCTTGTAATGTGTGCTGGTATTTGGTGTTGAAGGATGCATGGATGCTGCATTTCTTTATGGAGCAAGACATCAGCATTACTTCCTCCTCTAGGTTGTGGCAGTGGAGTGCAGAATACTGGGCTGTGTTTCCTTGTTCTGCTCCCTCTGTTAACTGTTTGGTAGAACTTGTGTGTGCCAGGGATGGTTCTCAAATGTTCCTACCGCTGCACCAACTGCAGTTGTATGAGTTCTGCAGTTCATTGTAGGCTGATGCTTAATGAAGCTCAGCAGGGCAGACAGACTGTAGGAGCGCAGACCTGAGGTGGTATCTGTTTAGTGCAGCTGTGTCCAGAGGTTTGCTCTCATTCTCATGCCTTGGGACATCTTTATACAGGGCAGGACTCTCTACAGCTGTTGCTCCTTTGCTACAGTAGAGCTGAAGTGTCTGCAGACCAAGCTGGCTGCTGGTTTCAGAAGCAGTAGCATTGCTGTCCTGTAAATGGTGAGAGCCCCAGGAAGGCATTTCATTCCCGTGCTGAGGGTGCAGTTAGGTAGCTTGCCATTTGTGTCTCTTTGCCTGCCCCTTCCTTTCTTTTTAAACGTAGTTTCAGAAATGCTGTTAACTTTAATTTGTGGAGTTGCTTCCTGGGAATGAAAAATCGATGGGGGGCTATCGCAGTGTGAAATTCGACTGTCACTGTTGAGCTATAGAGTTAGCAAGATGTCTTAGAAGGTAAAAAATAAATCGTGGCCCAGCAAGTGCTCAGCTGTGCTATTTCAAAGGGGATATGAGGCTGATGGTCCGTTAGAGGGTACTTCGGCTAGATGGATGATGATTCCCTGTGAAATATTGGAGTTATTCCATAGGTAAGAGAAACTTTCGCTTATAAAACACAAACAGCTGCCTTCTAGCAGTGAAACTCTGCCCTTAGCTGTGCCCAACTTGTCAGAAATAGGACTCGTTCCTAAAATTAGCCTGTTAGTTTAACATCTCTGATGCAGCATTGTAGAGGTTCCTTTTGAAAATACTTTGAGGATGTGACTGTTTATTTGCATCCCTTGCTTACACTGCACGAATTAAGAGGCAGGGACTGATGGGGGGATTTTTGAGGAAATGTTTGCATGGTGCCTAGCTGCTCTCAAGAGAAAAGTAGTAATTACTTTTGCATGGGCTGCATTTGCGGTTTGGATGGAAATGTTCCTTTGCAGAACTGAAAAGAGATCACATTGTGCCCAGTTTGGTGGTGTTCTCATGCAGCTGCTGAAGGGCAGCCCTGGCTGCGCTGACTGTCTGCATGCTGGTGTTATAGGGCTGCTGCTTTCTTTGGCACTTGCCAACTGTTGTGGCGGGACTGGCTGAGTGTTTGTACTGTGCCAGCTGCTGTGTGACAACAGGGTGATGATGATTGCAGCTCTTGGTAGTTTATGCATTTCTTGGACTATAGTTAGTTAGTGTAAGCACAAAATAGTACCAGAATCCTCCAGTTTGTATTGCTTGACACTAAACCGTGCCTGGGACAACCGTGGAGTGTGCAGTTATTTCTCTTGCACTTGTGTGCACAGTTGCAGTGTCACTGATGGGCGCTTACTGCTGTAAGGAGTTTTAAACCACATTTAGTCAGAGCTGGGTAAAGATTTCCCAGAGAATTTAATGACAAAAGAATTCATTGTGACTATCTTCTCCACCTCTGTAATGCAGAAGTCAGCACTGCTTTTACAGAACCAGGGTAATGGCAACTAAGGTCATTAACATGTTGATGTTATTATTTCATGGCGTTACTTCAGTGTTGATGCTTGTCCTAAATCGTCCTAAATGCTCCCTACCACTACAGGCACTCGGTCCTATTTCTCCATTCACTTCTTTCTTTTTACCAGTTTCAGTCCACAGAAAGCTGCTGTTTCCCACTCAGTTGCATAATCTGTTCCCGCTTTTCCCTCAGATAGCCGGCTCATGACCTGTCCTTCCTCTGCACTGCTGGTTTCCTCTTCCAGCTCTGGGCCACAATTGGCTATGTGATGCTAATGTGCCGTGGCCTCCTTTAATAGCCTCATGTTTCTTTTTGAAGGTATGATTACCTTAAGTGATGCTAATTCTGATCCTTTCTTTCTCCGTAAAGGAAACGGAAACACTGTAAAAGTTCTACGGCAGCAGCAGTTGTAGGGAACTGTCTCTGGAGGATGTGTTATCATGCTGCCCTTGTCTGCCTCCAATCAGCAGTCATGAATGGATGTTCTGGAAAGCATATCACCTCCATGGTAAAGACCTTAAAAGGCTGCAGATGAATCCAAGTGCTGCTGTAGTAGCATAGATATTTCCTGTTTATTTCGGCCGTTTGGATGCAAGCCATGGGAGTAGAAGGTATTTCACTGCGCACAGTGTTCTGGCCTCCAGACTTGGCTGCATGTGCAACCTTCTGAACACCTTTCAGCCCTAGGAATTAGCAATTTCTCTTTCACTTCAAGGGTATTTTATTATTTTGTGCCCTGATCGTCCAACCAAAGCTACCAATAATCCCAGACCACCTTCAGGCCACAGTAAGATGACAGGTAACAGCTGTCATAAGTCTTCCAGTAGAAAAATATACCTATCTAGCTGTACATGGAGCTTGGTCATAATCCAAACATGTTTACTTGTGGATGGAGGCAAGTTTCAGTAGGATGGAACCTCTAATTCAGGTCCTTCAGTCAGGAGAGGTCCTGGATTTTCTGATTTCCACTGATTGCCTTTTTGCTGCCTTGGCTTGCATTAAGATAGAAACCATGATACACCTTCACAGGTCAGTTAGGAGTATGATTAGGATCACCAGGATGAAGGATACATTTGAGAAATGAACTGAGATGTGAGCACATTAGATGTGCATTTGTTTCTGTTTAGGAACTATTTTTAGAGAATAATTTTCTAACTCTGCCTGTGCTGCCTCAACAAAACCTTGCTGCAGCAAAATGCCATGGCTTGGCTTTTCCCTTTATCGCCAAAGCTGCTCCAGTACAGCAATGGGATTGCATTTATTTTCTCTTTGGAACAGGGGACATAGTCTCTAAATCGAAATCAGAATGACCCATGCATTCTTTCTCCCAGCTTTCATGTCGAACCATAATTGCTCAAATGGCACATTTAAAATGTTGGCGCAAGCTCAGACTTTCACTAGCCACCTTTTTAAATCAGTCCCAGTGGCCAGCGGATGCTACATAGCCCTACAAATGCATCTAAACATGCTGACTCCGAGGCTTCTTCCATTCTGAATGATCTGCGGTGCCATCTGTCTCTGTTTTGATTGGGACTGGGCACATGTGTCCCAGCGAAACACGGGCCAAAAAAAAGAGAAAGAACCCGCGCCCGAATTTACTTCCTGCTTCTGAAAAGACATTGTTGGGCTCTGTGTTTTAGAGGCGGAGGAGATATGAAAGCGTAATGAATTCTTCTGTCATTAAATTCTTTGGGGAATCTTTGCCCAAGTCTCTACTAAATGCAGCTTAAAATGCCTTCTTGCAGCAGTAAGCTCCCTCAGTGGTATTGCGACGGTGCATGCAAGTGGAAGAGAAATAATTCCTCGTCGGGGAAAGAAAGAGAGAACGTTTTTGGTTTGCATCAAGATGAAATTAGTCAGAAGCAAACTCTGAATTTGGCAGGCAGATGCCAGTATTAACAAGTTGTGCAAGCAAGTATAAAATAGAGGCGCTCGTGACTGAGAAAGCCTCGGCGGGGTGTGTGTGTGTGTGTGTTTGTGTGTGCCCTTGCATGCACCCCGCTCCAAATGCACAACTTAGAACATGGAAATTAGAATGGGGAACATTGCATTATTCATAACTTGGCAACCAGAAGCCAGGGCACTATGCCAAAATAAACTATTCTCTATAATTACAGGTGAAGCGACATTCTTTAATATCTTACAATACAAAAACATACATTAATCAAGGAAAGAGGGCTTGGGTTTTTTTCCTAGAGGACAATAAATTAGCATCCTTGCCAATTTTCTCAATGCGTGTGACAATGTTTTACAGGATTATAAGTCAGCCTTTCTAAAGGAGGTTAGTCTAAAAACAAATAAACCAAATAAATGAGATTTTTAGCTAAACAGGGAAGCCAGCTCCTGAAGCATTGATGTCTTGCCAGGAGATTTGCTTTTAGCACTGACACAGACTGAAGGTGTAAACCTCACTTGGTGTGATTTGACATGGCTGTGCTACAGATAGCTTTGCTAGGCAGTTTGCTGCTGGGGTTCTGGCCCCTTCAGCTGCAGCCAGCTCATCTCGTGAAATAAAACCACGGTGCAGCGTGCCAGTCCAGTAGCCTGCATATTCTGGGGTGATTTGCAGTCAATCTGCCATCAGTGCCTGACACTGGAATTCTTTCAGAGACTTCACTGAAAAAGCTTGAGCTATATGTGTTTCCTTTTAAAGCCATCTGTCAGTTTTGTTTAAAAAACTTAGTAATCACTTTGAGTGTTTTGGTTGTTAGTAACAAACTCTTATTGCATTTTTGTGTTATGTTCTTGCACTCCAGTAAAAGCAAAAGGCCTTTGTGTCTGCGTGTCTCCCGCTGATCTCAGTATGTGCTTGCTCACATCTGCCAAAACAAACTCCCCACGTTATCAGCTATAGCACTTGCTGCAGGTGATGTTTGCTACATTCAAAGGGGGGACAGGCTCTTTCACCAGTGTGAAAACACAGTTCTTGTCCCAGAAAACTTAGGCCTGTTTTAGTGTTTGAAACTGGGATAGCCAGGCAGTTGTTTTGAAGACAATATGTGAGAGAGAGACAAGGTGGAATCATGGTGCTCTGTCTTTGCACAGTGCTGCCAGCGCCCCAGCAGCCCTGCACAGTGTGTTACGGATGCATGAAACATGGTCTCTTCTCTGAAAAAGTTGCTCTCTCACCCAAGTGGAAATTGGCTGAGGGAAGGTTTGCAATTACATGATTGTGCACTGGTGTTGGGGTCAGTTTTTGGAGTGTTTTATCTACCTCTGTCATTACTGTGTCGTAGTAGTGGTTATAATAATGGTAATTGTCATCTGTGGCTGTGGTTGGATATGGCCAGGAGCAATTTCTCTGTTCGTGGAATCTTTCTTTAGCTTGACTGTGCCTTCAAAGCGTCGACCAGTCTGTTTCTAATATTTACGATATGTCAGCTGCTAGCGACCTGACCTCTGCCCCGGTGCTGGGAAATGGCACGTGTTCTGCTGGGATCAGGTTCTGCACCTCGGACAAGGGAAGATAAAGGCTTTGTTTAAAAATAAAGACATCACTTTTGTCAGTGGTAGTCCACGTTTTCCCCTCTGCCATTCTGTGCTTACAAAAATAAAGGTAGGAGGGAAAGAGAAGAAGGTCAGAATATCAGGTGTCGCAGTGTAGCCCATGAAATTTTATTGGTGGTGCCTTTAATCAGTGCTAAGTGTTTTTTACAGGGTACATACAAACAGTGGAACTGTAAAAATTTATGGAATGCTGTGTACAGTGTAGCCATTTATGAAGAAAGGAAAATTTATATCCAGTTGGAATAAACCAAAGGGAAATGTTTTATAGAGGCTCCTCAACAGCATCAAGTGAGATCTGGCTTGCTGCTGCTGGAGCTGTTTTTCTGCTGCTTCAGCAGCTAACAGTTTGCATCTTTCTGGGGCTCTCCAATAGGCAGGATGCTGGATGCAGTGGTGCTTCGGTTATTTCTGTACAATGAAAAGGAAACACAAATGAACAGCTGCTGCTGGTATCTCTGATACGAAGCTTTCACTCTTGGGCTCGTTCCAGTCCAACAGTTTCTTGAGCAGCCCTTAATATCCAGCTGGGAAGGGTTAACTGAAGCCAATCACTTTGACATCAGCATTATTTTGTTTCCTTTTTGGTCCAGTATTTTGTTGATGATAAAGCACAGACTTAGTCAATTGAGAGATTCCAGAGCTGCAGAATCAGAGATAATTTAATTAACGGAATTGCTCGTGATTGCCTACTGGGACAGCGGGTAGGAATTGCTCGATTTAATTTGGAGAAACAAAGATCACATGCATGCTAATGTTTGACAAATAACCAGTGTTTGGGTTAAAGTTTTTTTGCAAGGAGGGGAGCAGCCAATTCCCAGAGGAGGTTTCCTAGGAAGTGATTGCTGAGTAACAGCTCAAAGCTACAGATAGGTCCTTTTTTAACTCCCATGTTCTGGGGTTTTTTTCACCTGAACAAAGCAAGGATTTGCTCAGAGGAAGAAAATTTGTTCTTACTTTCAGTGCTCAGTGGAAAATGCTATGAACAGTAGGAAAGCATGTATGGAGCACCAAGACTGAAAGCTATCACACACTGCCTGCCCAGCCTCATAGATTCACTCCCTGGTACCCAGTATCCTCAACGGTGATTGCCAAGTTGTTGAAGAGTTAACCTCTTCAAAGTCCAGAGAGAAGTGCAGGACCAAATTTCCTCTGTGAGGAGCCTCCCCTTCACGTTTTTGCTCTTTTATAAATGTTTCTGCTCAGGTTTCTCTGTGGTGGTATAGATCTACAGCAAGTAGAGCGTGGCTGTGCCCTCTTGGTATGTCCTCAGCTGGGGTGGCCAATTCAGGTATCAGCAAGGCCTCTTGCTTGGTTAGAGAAGCACCAGGGCTGGGGCTCAGCTTTGCTCTTGGCAACGGTTGTGCTCAGCAGGTCTCTCAGGAGACTGATAAATGACGTTATCCAAACACGTCAAATCAGAGCGCTGAGGCGCAAAATTGTTGAAAGAGACCTCCCGTATCCAGCATGAGGTCAGGGCATCATGGGGACAGCAGGGCTGTGGATGCCAATTCCTTCTTCTGTGCAATTCCCTCTGCCTCTCTTGGCAGGGGAGCTTGACTTTCCAACCCTCACCCCACTCTGGTGTTGCCCTGTAAAAACTGCCCAAGCTGCTCCCAGCTGTGTCCAGGCAAGTGCACGCGAGGTGTGCACGCAAGAGGGAAGCCTGAGGGAGTTCCCAAAGGAAGAGTTACTCCTAAGCGATGCTTATCTTTAGGATACAGCAGCAGGTTGACGGTAAAATGTCACTAAGTGAAATGGCATGTGTCCCAAGTGTGCTGGCCACCACAGGAGCCAGACACATGGGAAGTGACTCTTGTCTTTATTCCATCCCTGGAGGTAGTTCCAGTTTCCTTTATTTACTAATGTTGTCCCTATTTCCCTTGACCTCATTTCCTCCAGCTTTTCAGAAGCAACCATGCAATTATCGTTTGCTTTGGGTTGACCCTTGGTCAGCCTGTCCCTGGTTACTGCTGCTCCAAGAGGCTTTCCTGAACTCTCAAATGCTTAGTACTTGCTTCTGGCCAAAACCTGTCTCTTGGGAGACAGGAGCTGCGTCTCCGCACTACGTTGTGCGTCAAGATTCGTCCCAAGAGCATACTCGGTAGTGAGAACATAGAGTTAAACAGTCTGTCACAACTGAGCTTTGATCAGTGCTAGGAGATACTGCGGTGGCTAAAGCTCCCTCTCTTACCCATGCACCCCAGTCTTGTTAATAAATGTATATTTAACAATGTCTGGAGCGTATGAAGTGATAATAACTAAATCAATACCTCCCACATTGATTGTCCAGGATCCCTACAGCGTGACGCACGCAGTGGTGCGGTAATTTTCCAGCTAACTAGCACCCTGATCTACAGCCCTCCTATTGATTGGCCGTTGTATCAGGCAGCCTCTAAGCATTATTGCTTATACCTCTATTCAGCCTCCTTTTCTGATTCATTCGTTTATTACTGGACAGGTGCGATTATCTCAGAGACTTTCCGAAATTGGCCGGTGGGGGTCAGCCATTTACTCCTCTATAAACAAGCCATTTTCTATCTCCTCTAGTTGTTGCAGTGGCACATTTTTCCTTTTCAAGCTTTGACTGTGTTTGAGCCCTTTATTTGGGTCTACTCAAGGAATCAACATTTTCCTTTTCTTGCTGGGTCCCTGCCTGACAGATACTGATAGGAGACTAGCAAGGGTTGAGGGTTCTGCTTGCCACCTGCTTTGGGCATGAGTCACACTCTCTGCCCTTGCACCACTGGTACCCTTCTGCAGGCAGGGAGGAGAAATGGATTCCAGAAAGTCAAGTTCAGCTTCAGCCTTCATCCAACGTCAACTTGTTGATAGGCCAGGCTGAAAAGGAAAACATTTTCTGACAACGATCTTCAAGCTGTAAATAAATAATTCTGTTTCTTCCTTGGACGAAGCTAACACCTTTCTAGACTTTCTGTGTCAACTCTTCCTTGAGGATGAGGACCTGAGCTGGGATATGGTAATACTTTATATCAAGGAATAGGAGCAGGTGGGTGTTTTGCAGTGGGGCAGTGCTGTCTCCTACTGAAGCTCTTTCATTTTGTTCCAAAAGAATATTTATTGATACTAAGGCTTGAATTCATAGTGTCCCTGTCCCCAGGCAGTCCTCACCACTAGCCTGTCATGGGACACATGTATTTCTCTGCCTTTTTTGCAGTTTTGAAGTTGTTACCAGCTCCTAGCAACAAACCTCCCTGTGATAAGGGGAGCTCGTGCAGAGAGTGTCTGATCTGTACAAAGGTAGCAGTGAGGTTGGAGGAGCTTTATAGCACTGGTACTTAACCGCTTGCACTCCTGCAGCTCGGGTTCCTTCAAATGTCATAATTAGAAAAATCATTCAAGATCATTTTGACTAGCTGTGTTTCCAGAGCCTTGAGAGAAGTCATCAGAATCACCTCACGGGAGGTAACCTCAGGTCCCTCCCTGCACGCCAGCATCAAGTGACTAATGAACAAAGGAATGAGTGTGTGCATGCAGGGGGAGTGCCAAGGTTGTAGCTCACTTTACTGGTTGTAGTAATTCTACTTAGACCCACATTTTAGCCACCTGTTGATGAATTATCCTCTGAAAAGGCAGAACATGTAGGTGCCACTGTGGGTTGTGTTGTGATTGACGAGTTCCTCTTCAGGTTCTTCTGAGCTGGGATTGAAATTCCCTAACATTCATGAGAATTGTTGGTTTGTTTTTTTGCAACAGTGAAAGCCTTAATGTCAGTGCAATGTTCTAAACCTTTTCTGGGGAATGCTTGAGGGCCCCTCCCTAGGTCTGCACTAGGTTTGCAGCATGCTGGAGTGACGCATCCTTGTTTGTGATGCTCCCTGCATCTCATTTGCTAAGTGTCTGCCCTTGCTTGTAGGTTGGCAAGTTGTCTTGCAGAACTGTGAAAGTACGCTTGTACACTCAGTACAGCGCCTCTGTGACAGAAGAGATAATGCTGCCCATCAAAAATGACCCTGGGAAATGGGAAGGCAGAGATTGTAAAGCTGCTTTTATAGCCACCCTGTCTGCACAGTGTCCATAGCTTTTGGGTTTGGGTTTTTTTCGTTGTTAGAACCCAGAAAGCTGGGCATTTCTTTAGTACAAAAGCATTGTGTTAATCCTGTGCAATGAGCCAATTTTGTTTCACAAGGTCAATGGCTGGCAAAGACCTTCATTTTCTAAGAGGAAGAGCAGCTCCTGTTGCCCACAGAAAGTTATTTCACCAGCTTTGGACCAACATTTTGGAACGTTCTCCAAGGCAATTGGTCCTAAGCAATCTCTTAAGGGAAGCAAGAGGCATAAAATCAAAAAGAAAAGGGAGAAAAAAAGGTTTTTAAATGCCCATACCTTGCAGAAACTTGTTCTGTATGAGACTGGCAACCCCAGCCCTGTTGTTGTTTTGTTGTGATGTTTTTGGAGGATTTTAGTAGGACACTTCAAAGAATCCATATGGACTTTTCAGGAATTCTTCTTCAGCTGAAGTTGAATGTATTATTTCAAATATTGCTATTTCATGTGTGGTACTTGTTGCGTGATCCTTATTCCCCCAAACTCTTTAACAGTCTTATGTGCTCAGTGATGCTCATGCTCCATCATCTTTTGCAGAATTACAGAAGACTCTGCTGTGACAACATTTGAAGCGTTAAAGGCTCGTGTCCGTGAGTTAGAAAGGCAGCTTTCCCGTGGGGACCGCTATAAATGCCTCATTTGCATGGTGAGTAGCACTCCACTTCTGGTAATGAATCAGAGATGTCTTGGTATCTTTGCTGAGGAAGGGAGAAGCTTTTCTCCTTTTTCAGGTGAAGTCGGGAAGCTCATCTTTGTCCCTGTACACTAATTAGCCTTTCAAATGAGCTTGCTAAGTCTTTTTTGCGATGGAAATTTCTGTATTACGTTGTTTCACTGGCATTTCTAACTGGCCATCAGGAAGTAGGGGCAAGAAAGCCCCAACTTCAGAAGAATTTAAGCCTTTCCATAGAAGACTGCGAGGTACCAGTCCTCTTCCTGCATGTGCAGATTTCCATGTGCAGGGGAGAGCAGAATATGTGAGCTGAGACCTGCTGTATGGGTTGGGAACAGGATATTGCCTGAGAGCGAAAAGTTGTCCCGCTAGCAATGTGACGATGCGGTGGCTTTTCTAAGGAAGGGCAGCAGCTCCCTCTGATGGTCTGAGCCTGCAAAGCTTTGCATCTCCTATTGGCTTTTTATTCTGCTGATACCGGGAGAAAATTCAGCTTGGTGCTCTCTGCCCTGGCTCACGACTTGTAGGTAAGGAAGTGCAGTTCCCATCTCTCATCCTAGAGAAGGGACAACAGCTTGCTAATGATTTCCAGAGGAGGTTTATTAGCAATCATAGAAATTATAAAGAGAAGGCTGAAATAGCAGCAACATTCTTCAGGTGTAGTTAGGCTGATCCTGCTGAGCTAAGAGTTGTGATAAGGGTTAATCTTTCCCTGTCACTGTTTTTTGTATGATCTGGTGACCTTTCTGATGAGAGTAGTAGCAGGTGGCCACAGCAACTTCAGATGCTTCTGTGATAACTGTGCTGAGCCAGGTCACTGCTTGAGTGGATTACAAGCTTCCAGCAGGACTTCTGGGAAGCCAGGAAAATGAGCTATGGAACACTTTCTGCCTCTACTACACCAGCATTGAACAAATACAGCCTTACATATTACACAAACTTGCTCTTTTTTAATACAAAATACAAGGCAATGTTCTCTACAAAGAATGTTGGTGTCGAAGGGTTGGGAGTGAAGAATTGGTAGATCCTGCTGTGGAAATAACCTGTTTACTTCTTCTCCTCAGGACTCCTACACAATGCCCCTGACTTCCATTCAGTGCTGGCATGTGCACTGTGAAGAATGCTGGCTGCGGACTCTGGTGAGGCTCTTTGGTACTTTCTTGTTGGCTTTCAGGCTTTTTCCTCTCTTCTGGGATAAGTTTCTTTTAAATCACTGCAGGGAAAGGTTCCTTTTGATATATTTTAAACAATCAGTGACTGCTGTGCATGCAGACTCCCCAAGCCTTGCTGTGTAGCACGTCACTGTGGCTGTGACCTGAATGAGTTTCATACAGACATCACAACCAAAGTGCAGTCCTGTCTCTTGCTTTTCCTCTGCTGGTGTGGGGTAGCCTATTGCTCATCCAAGAGCTCTGTGCCTGGGTTAGTCTTGCCTGACAGTAATTTCCTTTGGGGCATCTATGCAGAGAGGTAACACTGTGAGAATGGAAGCCAAATCCACTGAGATGTCATGGAATGGGTAGCTTCTGAGAAACCTAATATTCCCCTGAAGCAGAGGGAATAATCTCAGGATAGAGGATGTGGAAAGGGGAGCTTTTACAAAAATGAATATATATTTTTCAGATTATTTGAAACAGCAGTGTGCGGTTTTCAAGTGTATACCATTCTGATGGGAGGGGTGGGGAGTACCTTGAACACAGAATAGGTGAACCCCGTGCAGTAGTCATTTATGCATGGATTAAAGGACATAGGATTAAAATTTGTTAGTGCATGATTGTCCTTCCTGTGTGAAACCTGTGGGCTTTGTAATGAGCCTTTAATGTCCCCTGTGCAGTGGATTTTCAAGCTTTCATTTTGCCCAGTTTGGGGCGTAGAAAATAGTTTGCTTTCTAGTTTTCCCGTTAACATGACGATGTGGTGTTGGGTTGCAAAAAATATAAGGGAATGCCACTCCTGAAAGCTGTTCATGTAAGGCGTTGCAAAATCTGCTTTATAGAACACGTGTGCTTGGAATTACGATCGAGCTGATCATGCTCCTTTAAATCCTGCCTTTTAAAAGCTTGTCCAAGAAAAGTTACCAGGACAGTGAAGTGCCCATGAGCTCCAGTACTAATAACAACTCAATAACTTGGCTGTCCCCTTGGGCTGTGTTTTATAGCTCTTCAGCTACACCCCGTCACTGTTTAGATTATACAAACTTCTGTAAACATTTCAGCAGCATATTATAAAAGACACATGTGTGGGTACAGAGCTGTGAGGTGTTTGAATCAATGTGTGCTCTGCCACCTTTGCTAAGTGAAGAGTAATCTCATCATCCAGCACTGCCACAAGCAGAGGATAAAACACTCATTTCTTTTTCATTTTCTTTATTCCAAAGTGTTTGTCCTCTCCTTTTCCCAGCAGCCTCAAGTTATCTTCTAAGTCTGTGATACCAATTTTAGGCTCAGCAGCAACTTAGTTTAACTTCTGTCAGGCTCCTCTGTTCAGTGTGCTGTGGTCACTGCTGCTATTGAGAACAGGGAAACCCCACTCCAGGTGCTCAAAGGTTAGTATTTAGCCTTGCAGAGAGGGAGCCACCTCCCCTCTAGATGTCCGTGCGCAAGGCAGAGATCAAGCTGCCGGTGTGCTGTCCACACATGGCTTCTCTGCCAACCAGCAAGGACTGGTTAGGACTTGACACTTGCGAAGGGGAAGCAATTAATAAGTGGCCAGTTATGTGTTCCCCAGCCCTAGCCTGTCCCTGCAGCCCCCGATTTATGAAGGCAGGCCTTTTCACGAGGCATGCTCGCACTCCCTCTCCCGTCTCAAAAAAAAATCTCCCAGCCTGTGTTCGCATGTTTCTAATGTAACCATTAAAATGTAGCCCGAAGACAGCAATAAAAAGCCTGGAACGCCTTGGTGCTTTTGTGTCTTGATCAAAGTCAATGTGTGTAATCTCGTTAAGGCTGCCCTCCTTCCCCCCTCCTTTTTTATGAATTTAATGGCATACAGCAGCTGGGCTCGGTGTTTAATGCTCACCAACCTGCATTGTTCTAATTAAGGTATCTCCTTTTATTTTGGGCACAAAAGAGACTCTTGTTTTTTTTAACAAGCGAGGAGCTGTGGGATAGTGTGTGCAATAATCGCTGCGTTACCTTTCCCTGGGTATAAAGCTGGCTCCCCAGCAGGAGCGGGAGGAGGGAGCCTGCGCGTGCAGCACACATGGAAAGGTTTGGCTGGGGGAGAGGGCAACATTTTTTGTCTGTTGTGCAATAAACAATTTGTTGGAGTTAATAGGAGTTGGGGCGGGCAGGTTGTGTCTGGCTTCCGGCCCCTTTTGAACATTCTGGAGATCTGCCATCCCTGGTGGTGAAAAGTCCCCTTTCTCCTGTGTGCCTGTGGTTTATAGTCCCAGCCAAGATCTAATACTAAATTAGAGTGTGAGTGTGTCTAAGGAAGAGGAGGGAGGGCTGTGGAACTGAAGGCTTGGAGTGCCTGGGAGCACTTCTAAATCTCTGCAGGGTATTGACAACAGGGTGAAATCTGATGCTCACATCTGTGTGTGGACCAAAGGAGGTGAAGTGGTTTTTAAAAGGTTTCAGGTTTAAACATTTTCTAGGATATGATCCTACAATGATCTGAGCATCTCTAGTATTCTCTGATTTAGGTGGTGTCCGGGCACTGATGAGGACTACATCTTTAAGGCACTTTCTAAAAATACTATTACTGGATTTTTGGCTTTTGATGTCCAGTTCTAAATTATAACTGATCTGTTACCATGGGAAGGAGGGAGACATTTATAATCACTGACTCTACAAATGGTTGGTGGGCTCTCCAGCTTAGGTACCGTTAGACTGGAGCTTAGTACATCAAAATTGCTCCAAGATCTTGGGATGAAACGTTCACCAGAGCAGACACCATGTCAGTCTCCTGTTGCTGTGTTAATGTGAAGGGAAGGCTGGGATCACAGAAAGGGACCTTGGAGATGGCTTACGAGAACTGAGAATGTTATGCTTGTTCAGTTAGCCAGCACCACACTGCAAGTGTAAGCTGCTTGGTTAGATGACCCTCCTCAGGGCGGCCAGGAAGAGAGGGGAGAACTATCTCTTCACCCAGTGTCAGGACAGGATGGATCCTGCTGTGGCAGGGGGAATGGACTAGATGATCTTTCGAGGTCCCTTCCAATCCCTAATGATTCTATGATTCTGTGAATGGCTTTCTCCCTCCTTCCACTTGCTCTCTGAGTAGAACCAGTTTGCTTGAAGGCTGCAGTCCGAGGACAACAGGCTAAAGGTGTTGTGTATGCTGCGTTTGCTCTGTGGTTGTAGGCACAACAGAAACAGAGACAGGGAGAGGCAAATGAGAACACATTACATCATGGTTGTCTAGTGTGCTCCACACAGTGTCGTTCTTCATTCATCAATCCTGCATGCAACCAGCTAGGTGATACCATCAAATTATGAGGAAACTGGGACATGAACCTGGAGTGACTTCCCTGTGATTCATTTTGGAACTCCATGAACACACATGCAGATTCTTCAAACATGGGAGAAGAAATGGCATTGCAGGAGGGAGGCTTATCATGGGTAGCAAGAGGTGGGCTTCACTTCCCTGAACGTCAGCCGTCCTCAAGATGGGTGTCCATATGCCACTGGTTGTTGGAATGCAGCTATGAGTTTGTGGGTGAAGAGGTTTGTCTGCCAGAGAGGGATCCTGTAGGTGCTAGTGGGTGAAATTCATATTTTTCTTCTCCTAGGGAGAGTGCTGTGACAGTAGAGATTGGCAGTCTGGTGTAGCGCTTCACTGGGGAAGTTTCAAGCCTCCACCTTTGGAGGTAGAGGTTTGGAAGAACAGGCTTGATGCGCACCCATCACTAGTAATTTGAGCTGAGGTGATCCTGCTGGGAGAAGAGTCAGTGAGTTCTTGACCAGTAGTATCCAATCCATTAATGACTTGGATGAGGGATTAGGGTGCACTGTCAGCAAGTTTGCTGATGACACAAAGCTTGGTGGTGTCACCGACACCAGCAGACTGTGCTGCTATTCACCAAGACCTGGACAGGCTAGAGAGCTGGGCAGGGAGAAGTTTAATGAAATATAGCAAGGGTAAGTGTAGAGTCTTGCATCTGGGCAAGAACAACCCCAGGTACCAGTACAGGTTGGGGCTGCCCTGTTGGAGAGCAGTGTAGGAGAAGGGGACCTGGGGGTCCTGGTGGACAGCAGGATGACCATGAGCCAGCAATGTGCCCTTGTGGCCAAGAGGGCAAACAGCATCCTGGAGTGGATCAGAACCCCTTCTGACGGTTAGCAGATCAAGAGAGGTTCTTCTCCCCCTCTATTCTGCCCTAGTGAGACCACACCTGGAGTATTGTGTCCAGTTCTGGGCCCCTCAGTTCCAGAGGGATGTGGAGCTGCTGGAAGGAGTCCAGCATAGAGCAATGAGAATGATGAAGGAAGTGGAACACCTCCCTTCTGAGGAAAGGCTGAGGGAACTGGATCTCTTTAGCTTGGAGGAAACTGAGGGGTATGCTCATTAATGTCTATAAACATGTGAGGGGTGGGTGTCAATGAGGATGGAGCCATCAATGTCATCTAGTGATAGGACAAGGGGCAATGGGTGTGAGCTGGAATATAGGAGGTTCCATATAAATATCAGAAGGAACTACTTCACGGTGAGGGTGATGGAGCTCTGGAACAGCTTGCCCCAGGGGGTTTTCGAGTCGTCTTCTCTGGAGACGTTTAAAACTCATCTGGATATGTTCCTGTGCGACTTGGTCTAGGTGATCCTGTTGAGGCAGGGCGATTGGACTAGATGATCTTTTGAGGTCCCTTCCGATCCCTAACGTTCTATGATTCTGTGATCTGTCTGCGTTGAAGTTCTGTGATCTCACCAACGCTGGTACCCTTCCTGATGGAGTTAAGAGCTGAGTCAGGCTGTTGTGTGCCAGCAGTGGAGCTGTTGGTGGCTGCAGGGGCTGAAAGAGGGCAGATGTATTTGAGCAGGTGCAATTTGCTGTATTTCCCTGTCATCTGTACAGCCAGATCCAGCATTTCCCGTGTGCGTTTGCTGACCCCAGGCTTGTGCTTGCCTGACTTAGGCTTCTTTGAAAATGGCAACTGCAAGAGCAGGAAAAAAATGCCTTCTAAAAAGCCTTTTTCATCACAGCACAAGCTTCCTGGAGATCCATCAGTAGGTATGTGTGTTTTGCCATTGATTGGAATTAAAATTTGCAGCAAAGAAGGTGTCACTTCACGTGGAGATGTGTGTCGGAGAGGGAGCTATCACCTTGGTTGAAAATTGGATCTTGGAATTTGATTGTGCTCTTTGTAGAGGCTGGCTCTTGTTTGGGGACCTTGCTATCATCTCTCTGCTTTGCTTTTTCTTCCTATAAAACAGACAAGCTTTGAGCCAGGTGCCGTGATGGCACTGTGTGGGCAGGCAGGTGTGTTCTGTGCATGCCTGTGTTCTCTGTGCCTAGTAGCACGTTCTGCTTGGAAATTGCCCGTATTTAGACCCACAGGACAGCAGGAAGTGCCTAAATCCTTTGTTTTGAGTTTTCTTGCTTTAGCCAATTTATAGCAGACGTCACACCGCATTTTTTTTAAGAGGCAACTTTAAGACAAAATACTCCCAATCCGTCCTGGCACCATGTGAGCCCTAACGACTTCTCAACATCTCCGCTCTCATTAATGTATTTTTCAGACTACTACCCCAAGTGATTAGCCTATATTGTGGATCAATCACTTGCCAAATTTTAATTAAGAAAGGAGGAGAAAAAATAAACTCCATCCTAATTCCAGCCCCTTTTTCTTTGCTTTGTAGCAGCCCTGGAGCAAACTTTGTGCAGCAGAGTTTTATAAACCCCTCAAAACTAGGGTTTATAATGGAAAAGCTGAGGTGGCCTTTACTCTAGCACACACAGCTATAACACATCAAGGCTTTTCCATGAAGTGATTATGAAAGGAGCAGAAGGACCTGGGAAATAAAAAAATGAAGAAAGAAAGAAATGGCCGACAGGTGGGACTTATTATTCCACAGCATTTTTATTTTAAGGGAAAAGTTTAGTAACCCCAGCTGGCAGGTGAGCAGTGGGGGAGCAAATGCTTTTTCATTGTGCCTGTGCCAGCACGTGTGTGTATACAAGCTTTGTGCCTGTCTCTACAAGAGGAGAGCTCAAACGCCCGTGCCCGTAAACGCTGTACACCTCCACCGAAAAGTCAGACGGAAGGAGCAAGGTTCTAAGCAATTTCAGCCTAAAAAAGAAAAAATCAGGACTTAGTTCTGAATTCAACACACATGCTGATGTGTGCAGAAGATGACAGTTTTTTTAAAAGCCTTCCCCCAAAAGGTCCAAAGTCATTATTTTTGCTTGAACTGTTTAATACCAAGCGTAAGTACTTGGGAGACCCAGAGACCTGGGCCCAGCGTGCCACGTGCGGTCAGCTTGCACAGCACTCAGGCCAGGCTGCTGAATGTTTCTACAGTGCTGTGTTCCCTGCTCTGCACCTGGGCCTCAGAGCTCGAGATGAGCTGCCCTTCCCACGTGCAGGTGAAGGAACATCTGCCACTGCCCTAGATCAGTCTGCAGTCCTGTAGCTTTTGCAGAAAGTGTGTCAAGCTACATGTGGCTGAGTTCTGCCTTCTGCCATAACCAAGAACTTGGCCCTGACTGCCCATGGGCAGCTCTCAGCTTTAGGTGGGGATAGTGGCTTTCTTCAGTCCATCAGTGTGTGGTGCAGAAAGCAGACCTCCAGGACGGAGAGCACCCAGGATCTGATATAGTAAATCCACTCATCTTCCCTTTTCCTGTGGCAAGAAGGAATTGCATACCTGACCTTGCTTTGCCACAGAGGAGAGCAGCAAAAGTGCAGGTTGTTTAATCAGGCTTGTTCTGCCATCCTGTGAGCTGAGCACAGCAGACTTGTGCTTAGAGTGAGCCCTTGTGCAGCCTGCGGCCACAGTCCTAGCTGGCCACTCAGCATCCTGCAAGCTGCCGCATTCACTGCTGTGGCTACGGAGACGAGCTCGTGAAGAGGCAGCAGCAATGAACCAAATGGCTTCAGTTCTGCCAGCAAGCCCTGTGTAGATGGGCAGGATCTCATGCAGCATCCAGACATCTGTGTCAGCTCACTTGGCACACCAAGCCCTGGGGATAGCTTCTGCAAGGACCCATCTAACAGCAGTGAGCAGAACTCGGGGTGCTTAGACAGCATAGAGCCTGTGCTCAGTTCTACACAATGGGAGGTTTTGTTGAGGCTGCAGTGTTGAAAGCCAGGACATCCTAGTTCCTTGTGCTGCCAGTGCTGTGGAAGGAAGCTGCCTCACAGCAGAACCGTCTTTCTGTCATTTTTCCCATCAGCTGTCTGTCACATCTGCCAATCTAATGGTGACCGGCTTAGGTTGACCTCGATTCTGAGGCTTATTAACACTCTCTTGCTGTCAGGCTCGGTGACAGATCGCACATCAGCCCTTGGTTTATTTCATGTAGTGCTCATGTCAGCTGTCCATTGCCTTGCCCCAGCTCATGTCACAGCTTGCTGGTTTCAGCTCACCTTGGCAGAGCCAACTTATCTCCATGGCATCTCTGTGAACAGAGGATGGGGATGGGACAGGGGGTTTTCTCCATGCCAGCAGCTCTGGGGCCTTTGCAGGATGGCTGAGCGTGCTGCCTTGAAAGGGGTGGTCCGACCCTGTCATGAACCAGTTCAGTCATCCCAGGTGAAAGCTACACTCATTTAGCACAGTGGGACAGAGGACTTGGGATGGTCTGTCTTGGAGCAGGACAAAAACCTTGCAAGGCTTGCAGCTTGTGCCCGCTGTTAGGTCATGGCCCTGCCTGGAGGGGAAGGGGATGGCTCTGCTGTCCCTACTGATATGCTGCTCTCCTTGTGACCCCAGGCCAAGGGAAATGTCACATGGGTTGGGCCCCTCCACCCTCTCATGCTGTTCTTGTCTGCTTGTTGCAGGGTGCCAAGAAGCTCTGTCCCCAGTGTAATACCATCACATCTCCTGGAGACCTTCGGCGCATCTACTTATGAAGGACCCAGTGGGAGGGTGGGACCCAGCTACTCGGCTCAGCTCATCGCACCAGGGGGCAGACAACAGACAGCAACAAACGAAAAAAAAAAAAGACGTTTTAAAATGTAAAGAAGAAAAACAGACTCCAGACGTGGACTTGAGGATACAGGAGCAGTGGGGAGCCTCAGCTTCCAGGTCCCGCATGTTGAGACCTCTGTCAGCATCTGCAGCGGGTGAAACCGAACCCTTTGTTGTGAAGCCCTCTTTTTTAAAACCAGTATTTCCTATCCATCTGTTCCCTGGAGCTGGCTTTGCATCGCGGATGGCTCATGAGCCCCTCTTTGGACTGTGTTGTTGACCACTGTGCCCCCAGGAGACTGGGGAAGAAGGGACCCTTGACAGAAAGATGTTAAATAACCTGTAACTTGTGTTTTTCGTTCAGGTTTTTTGGGGTTTTTGTTTTGTTTTGTTTTTATTTGTTTCAGTTTGGTTTTCGGTTCGGTTCTGTTTTGGTTTTTTGTGGTGTTCCTAGTGATAAAAACAAAAAAGATTTAAAGAAAAGAAAAAAAAACACACCCAGGCAGAAATGAAGCACATGTAATATAGATTATATATGTTTACAATGTTGTGTATAAATGGGATAGACTCAAACATTACATACTAATAAGTTTCCCTTTCTTTCCTTCTTTCTTTTTTTTTTTTTT
>VXBP01010746.1:1275923-1299070 GCA_013400115.1 Rhinopomastus cyanomelas
TTTTTTTTTTTTTTTTTTGGGTTGTATTTTTTTTTAAAGAAGAAAAAAAATGAGCAGAGAACATTAAACCCATATTTTTCTTGGTTCAGCAAAGTTTTGGCATTGAAGTCATTAGTTTAAAAAAAGTATATATATACATATATATAATATAAATGGTTTAATGTTCTGTGGTGTATATTTCCTCATTCAGATATGAAGTTAACAGCTTTTAGTAATGGCTGTAGCATTGCCCATAACTTACAGAACTTATGGGGAGTAGAGGAGGTGGATTTTTGTCATTAGTTGTAGCTAATGGGGCTATTTATAATAGAATCATTATCCCCGGAAAGACACGGCTTTTAACTCCTCGCCGGGGGAGCAAGCAGGGCGAGGGGATCTGGCTCAGCCCCCTTTGCCTTTCCTAGCTGTGGAAGGGGCAAAGGGAGCAGAACTAGAGTGAGGCAGCCCTCTGTCCTCAATCCTGGCCAGCAATGCCTGTTGGAGGATCTGGCCAACCCGTTCCTTGTGCCTCCAACAGAGCTGTAGCTCCTTCCCCTACTCCTGCTTGGCTTTGCTCTTTCTGCCTCCGTGGGCAGCACTGTCAGGCCAGGAGCGTCAGAGCTGCTCCTGTGGGGAAGCAGAGGGAGGCCTGGCAGGAGGTGGAGCAGCTTTGCTGGTGGCTTTGCCTAGAGAGGCTCAGACGGATCCCCGCTGTACTGCCGGAGGTGCCCCAGCCCTGCCCCAAGAAATCTTTCCCTGGTTTCCCCCAGTTCCTGCTCTCCTGGAGTCTGCATCTTTGGCATGGGGCTTAGGGCCAAGCCAGCCCTGTCATGTCCCCAGGGCTTGCCCACAGGCTGCTGTGAGCAGAGAGGGTTTGAGCCAGAGGCTCCCTGTAGCCCCAGCTTCTTCAACACAGTCCCTCGTGCTTGTCCCTATGTCTCATATCCTCAGCCTTAACCAAAGCTGCCATCTGGCCAGTTCTTTTGTTGATTTTTCTTTTATTTTCAGGACCCAAGAGACAGATACTGATCCATTTCCCAAGGCGAACACATGTCCCCTGTGCTGACTCCTCCCAGCTCTGCCCTGGGCAGTTACAGGGTGCCAGCTTCCTGAAGCCAGGTGATGGGGAAATGGGGAAGCTTATAATCTCTACCATTTCTGCAGGGTCTTTCCAAGCAGATCCCTCCTGGCAGCACAACGTGCTTGCAGCATTTTAAGACGGTCTGGAAACACCAGTGGGTGTGGGGTTTGGAGCTGGGACCCCAGTGCTGCTGGGCCACTGAGGTGTTGCCAGAGAGGGAAGGGCTGGAGAGACAGGATGCGTTTGGGTTGATGGTCCCTTTGCCACGTCTCTGCTCTGAGCTTGGTACCATTTTGCAGAGAGCAGCTGTTGTCCTCAGCATCTGCCATGTCTTTTCAGAAGGATCCCTCAGCACTGGAAAAAAAAAAAAACCCATAACAACAAGTTGCAGGAGCTGTACTTGATAACATTTTAGCAAAACATAACAGTTCCTAACTGAGATGTTTATTGATCTCCAAGCTCATAGCAGAGTTGTGGCCTCTGAGACCAGAGAGCTGGAGCCTCTGCTGCCTAGGCACATGGTCTCTCCAGAACTCCTGGCCACCAGAGGAAGCTGAGGAATCCCAGGAGGATCCTGCCTCCCCAGCGAGGCTGCAGGGGAATGGGCCACAGTGGTGGGCTGTCACTGCTTAGGTAAACCTTGGGCAGGGGACGGGCAGACACATAAACTTTGGGTCTGGGTTTGCGATGGGGGAAAAACTAGGGGGCAGGGGACGTGGCTGGACTGTGAGTGCTGTCCTGCAGGGCCTGGATAACAGTGCTGGGGTCTAAGAGATGGATTTGGAGAGGGTGCAGTGGGTGGGTGGTACACCCCTACCCCAGCCCTTCTGTGGAAATGAGCTCCAGAAGCAAGCCAGGCTTTCTGGCAGGTGTTGTGGACCAGCCCTATGCCCTGTGTACCTGTGTGAAACCATATGTAACTAGTCATTGGGTCTTTGGTTTTGGGGTTCTTTCTCATTCAGGTTTTTGTTTGTTTTACTTGTAAAGCCATCCCCTGTTTTCAAGGGGGGCGCTGCGGGGGGAAGGCTGGGGAGAGAGGCATCCCGGCTTGTAACAGGCATCTGCCACTTCCCCTCTTCTGTAATGAGTTTTAAATGATTTTAAAAAAAAAAAAAAAGAGAAAAGTTGAACTATCAGAGTTACCTATCTTTGCCCAAAGAATCCCAGTTGCACAAAGCGCTATTCCGGTGTGTCAATGATTGTGTGTCGGTGTATATTATACAAAGAGGTACTTGTCACTCCCGTTTGTAAACTACAAACATTTGACATTAATTAAACAAGTATAAATCACCTTGGGCGCTTCCCGCCTTTCTGTGTTTCCCTTTGCAGGCGAGAGGCAGCCTCAGAGGAGACGCCATCACCCCCCAACCCCGCATGCTGCAGCCCCTGGATGTGGGTAATGTTCCAAAGGGAAGCCCTGGTCCTATTTGGGGTGCAGGGACAGATGCAGAGGGATGCTGCCCCAACATCCCCCTGCAATGATGGATCTCTGTTCTCCACCACAGATGTGGTCCCCCAACCGTAGAGCCAGGAGGGCAGGGTGAAGGGCACACCTCAGGGGACACCCTGGTAATGAAGTCTCATTGGCTGCATTAGTTGGGGGCAGGAGTTGCCCAGCCCAAACAGATCTATACAGCCTGCATTAGGGGCCACTGGCGTGGTGTAGGGTTACCCCCCACAACAGGAATTCAGAGGCTGCTGGGCCAGGGTGGGTACAGGTCAGGTTCCCGGCCCTGGCACGGGGCTGGCGCCAGTGCTTTTGGTTTACAAATATTTTGCAGATGGGTTGATGGGATGTTTTTGACCCCCTCTCTGTGGCTGTGTCCGCTGGGGATGGGGTGCTGGGGGAGGCCTCCAAGACTGGGGATGGAGAGCAGTGAGCATGTCAGGGACCCCTTCCCATCTGAGGTGGCAAGGACAGTTGGACTGGATGTTCTTGGAGATCTTTTCCAACCTTAGTGAATCTGTAATTCTGTGGTTCTATGATAGGGAAGGGCATGGCTTTGACTGCGTTGTTGGCTGGAGAAGAGCAGCAGAGCATCTTGGAAATTGCGCGGTCCCACCTTCAGCGCGGAGGAGGCTTGAGGCCAGGGTGAGGGACAGGAACCCTCCTCCCTACCCCCACGTCCACCCACCCTGCAGCAGGCTGCTAATATTTTATTTAAAATATCTTTAGGAAGCGGAGGGCCGTGATGTATCGGATGTATTGAGAAAATGCTAATGTGTAATAGCGGGTGTCAGGGGCCTCGTTCATCACCCTGTGCCGCCTTCTGGGGGATCCATATCTAATTAACAGTAATGAATGAGGGAGCCCACCTAATGACAGCCCGCCAGTTTGTTATGGAAATGAGGCAATCCCATTAGGCAAAACACTTAATTAAACAAACTGCTGGGAGTGGAGGCCTGAGCAGGGTGGGCATAGGCACTTTGGGGGACAAGGGACCCTGGTCCCCAGCCCTACACATGCCATGTGAGGGGTGCAGATGCTGCTGCAGCCCCATGGAGCTCTTTGCCCATGGCCAAGTGCAGCAGCAATGAGCTGGAAGAGCCAAGGGAGACCCACTGAGGGGAGATCCTGACCTGGGGAGGGAGCATCGAGATGGTTCACATCCCCCCTCTTGTTGCACCCAGCATGTCGATGGGCGCAGAGGCCAAACACAGATTTCCAATCAGACGTATGTACTTGGCTCCTACTCTATTGACACTGAAGCAAGAAGGGCTCAAGGTTAATTCCTTATCAATATCCTGTTGTCAGCCCATTCATCACCAGGGCAGGGCAGGGGCTGCCCAACCTTTCCCAGCGCCCCTGGGTTTGGGAGGGGGACAAGTAGGGTGTTGTGCACCCCTCTGCTCATCCCAGTCCCAATCACATGGCCCATCTCCAGCCAACAGTGCTGGAGTGGGCTTGCAGACATGAGAGGATACAGAGAGGAGGGGGATGGGGGATCAGGTTCAAAGGAAAGGGGATGGTGGGATACTAGACTGGCAGAGCAAGCAGCTGCCTGGTGAGCCCTTGGCCCTATAGAGCGCATGAGGGTGCTGCATTGGAGGAAGGGGTCATGTAGTGGCTGTGGCCTCCAGTGGAGCTATCCTGTTTCCTAACTGCCCCCAACCCTTCCAAGCCTGTGTACTGGCAAGTCCTGCCAGCTTTGCCAGAGGGCAGCACCAAGCTGAGACAACCCAAGGGAGCTCCACAGTCCTCGTTTGTGGGGCTTCCCAAAGCTGGACATTATCTGTCTAACCACCACATGTTGCACATACTTGTTAAAAAGTGGATAGCCCTGTGGGAGTGATGGAGAGGGCTGTGATGGAGAGGCCAGTGATGCAGCCTGCCCTGTTGATGCAGGAAGACTTGGTCTAGGTGATCCTGCTGTGTCAGGGAGATTCGACTAGATTATCTTTCAAGGTCCCTTCCAATCCTTTACGATTCTATGAAGAGCAGGAAAGCTATTCCTGTCAATAGATTTGGGGTTTTGTATTCCCTTAAAGCCATGAAAAAGGATTGATCCCAGCTTCCAGAGACAGGGAGCTCTAGGGCAATATGCTGTTCTGTATTAACTCGCTCCTTGTCATCAGAGTTCGCTCTTGCTGTTCTTTTTCCTGGCCTTGAGAGAGGATTTTTGCAGAAGCTCTTGGGCACACAAAAGCAATGGGCTGACCTGTGCTGTTGCAGTCTTCTCTAGGATCTGCTCTACTTGCCTATAAACCGGGAATCTCTCCACGAGGGAAAGAGGGGCCCTGCTGCCACCTCGTGGAATGCTGCTTGCTCCCAAGCCAGAGCATCCCAAACTCCAGCAGGTTAGCACAGCCTCCTCCTGCCAGGTCCCTCCTGTGTCACCTCCACAGGATGATGGAGACCAGCTTCACACCTCCTCCTTCTCCTTTTAGGAAGCAGCACATGGAGTTGGATTTCTTGTTGCCATCTCAAGCCATCCACACATTTCCGTTGGTGGCAAAGCGTTGCATGTGTGCTTGCAACTAACTTCCGACGTACAAAGATGGAGCCCCAAGCTCACGGATTATTTGCTCATTAAACACACAAAAGGCAACAGCAGATTTCATTTAAAACACCTTTATTATAGTGGCCACAGGTCAGTCTTCACTCAGGGACTCAATTTTAATCATTCAAGCTGCAAGATGTTCCCTGCAGCTCTAAAACACGATCCCTGTGTGGGCTGGATCCCACCTGCTCTGCCCCGGTCCCTTCTAGTGCCACGGGGCGCTCTGGCTGAAGGGCCACGGTCCCCTCCCCACACCAGGCAGCCCAGAGATGCTGCATTTTCAACCCACTGAGTGGATCTGCAGTACCCTTCTACACACGCTGTAGCTCATCTTGGAGATTTACTTGGATTTGCCAAGATATCCCAAGCTCTGGCTTTCAGTGCTCAGTCCGAGTCTCTTCAGGAACACAGGCTGCACCAAACTGTGACAGTTTAGCAGCTATTAAAGGTTTGAGGCTGTGGGTTTTTTAAATGCAGTAGTGCTTGGATGAGTTCTTGGCCGTGTGCCTTCAGGCTCCAAGTTATTAACCTTCTGTTTCAACTAACAAGCAACAGAAATGAAGAGGGCAGAACGAAGGCAGGGAACACACACGCTGTACAGGAAAGAAGAGGGCAATATATCACACAATACATTTAACACTCTGCTCATAATTATCATTAAAACTTGCTGGGACACAGGAAACGAAACACACAGAGAAGACTGGTGCTGATGACTTCCTCTGTAAATCACTGCCTTGCTCAAGATCCCCCTTGTTCCCTGGGGAATGAATTATCCCTGAATTTCAAGTCTGTTTTGCAGCAGAGGAAATGCCTGTGAGCTGGTTCCCGTTTGCACAGCACAGGGCACCTCTGCCTCTGGAGCTCCAGCAGGCAGGATATGCTCCCTACCCACTGCTGTGGCAAGCGAGGAGGTAGAGCAGAGCTGAACTGGTCTGGGCGAGCATCAGTTCACAGTGCGGAAGCAGAAGTGGGGATGGAAGGTACAACTGAAACACATGAGGCTCTTCCCAAGGGGAGCTTCAGCATCACATCATGTAGGGACAGAAGGCTGAACTCCAGCTCAGCTTTGCAACAGTCTGAGCCCTTCAAGAGAAGTTCAACACCCACAGCAATAAACAGGAATAGCAGATTCCCAACCCAGCACACCTGGATCATTTCAGAGGTGCGTGTTATGGAGTGTTTAACCGTTCTGTAAATACCGAACCCATAGAAGCCAGCAGGAGGCCAAGTGCTGGTTACACAACCTTCACCACCTTTGTTCCCAATGAGTTTTCAGTGCCACAAGCAGGCTGGATGCTCAGGAGAAGCAGCCCAGCTCACCAGGAAGGCTGGCAAATGCATTAAGAGTCACAGCACTGACAGTACAAACCAGGGATCTGCCTTAAAGACCTGGGAGATTTCTCATGGGCTTTCTGGGGACAGGGGACCATGCCTGGATGTCACAGGCCCAAACCTCATGAACAACTTCTTCCTCATATAAAGCAGCAGGCTGAAGGTGGTCTTACTGCAGATGAGCCTCTACAGCTCATCTTCACAGTGGAAGCTGAAACTGGGATCACACCTTCAGAAGACTACAAGCAACAAGGGCTCCTGTGCACAAAGGCAGGTTTTGAGTTAAAAAAAACCTGAACACAAACCAGGCCACCACCCCATTTTCAGTTAATTAATTGTCACCTCCCCTATACACCTAGTCTACCCTATGAATCCGTTCCCAACATGGGGTTGTTCTTTGCTTTAAGTAAGTTTTGCTCCACTAGCCTGCTAAAAGCAGCCGTGTTGGCCACTGACCACAGGTCACTCGGTGAGTCTCTTCTGTGTGATGATACAGCTCTTGTTTTAAACTTTCAAATTATTTCAGTGCTTCCTAGGAGACCTCCCTCTGTGCTTTGATTCACAACAGCAAGTTCTTGGAGAGTGTGGAAGACAGTACTCCGAGGGTGGGCAAGACAAGGACAGCAGCCCACAGGCAGCAAATGTCCATAAAAATCCTCATGCTTTTAATGTTCCTGTCTCTCAAGGGCAGCCCCTTGTTCATACCACAGCCCTCCAGAGCCTGCTCCTGATAATCCTTGACTGGGAATTTAAAGTTGACTAATCCTGTCTACCGCATTATTAATTAGCTTGCAAAGCACTGGCACAGCGTAAATGCATTAGCAAGCTCTCCTCTGTCTATCCCTGCTCCTCCCACAAATAAACAACAAAACCTCAAATCAAACATGGTTGAAGCATAATGCAATGAGCTACTTTTTCACTAAGTGGAAGGAATTCATTTCTCCTGTTACTAGTACATGCTGCACAGACAGCAAAGACCAATCATCCAAAGAGAACATTATGGGGAAAAACATCAAATTTCATGGTCATTTGCAGGCTGGAAGTGATTTTAAGAAACACCTGGTATAAATCACAGGTCCAAGAGACAGTTTCATGTTTCTCTGCAGTTCTACCTTTCTGTTCCTGAGGTCTGTTGGGTTACAGCTGCACCAGTTTCCCCGAATTTCCAGACATGATACAAAACCACACAATAACAAATGAGCAGTTCTCTCAGAAAGCAAAACTACTTGGAAGGACACACAAAAGCCTGGAAGAAGAAGAAACAGAACAGAAGACACATCCAAAAAGTTAAATATTTTGGTTGAAGAACACAAAAGTTACTGCAAACATCTGAGCTCCCACCAAGGACCTCTTATTTCAACTATTTAATGGAACCAAAGAGCAGTCTGGTCACACTGCCCTGCAGACTACTTTCCCAGGTCTTACACTTGGTTTCCAGACCTCATCTCCAGCAATGAACTTAAGAGCTGGGATGCACTGAGAAAAAAGTCCTGCAGAGCTGCTTGTTTGCCTACTGCAAGATGAAAGCAACCACAGAGAGCAAAAAAGCAACAAAGACATGAAGAGCTGTACTTGAAAGTCAGTGTGAGGCAACAGAACATAGACATCAGGAACAAGGAAACAAGATGGAAAACAGAGAATAGGAAACACGAAGAAACAAGTGTCACTCTGCATGAAAATCTGGTCTGTGACACCTTGCTAAAGCACATCAATTTGAACCACCCTAGGATTTCACCTTCAGTGTGGTAAATTAATCCCTGTCTACTTTCTGCTATAATGTAGAGTCTTCAGACCTGTGGGTAGTGAGGAAAAAAAAGGCTGAGAGCCTTTGGACACAAAGGGAAAGGGGATGACACTTCCCATACCAGCTGAGCAAAGCAGAGGCAAACACGGAGGTCATTACAGCACTAACAGGATGAGCCCCCGACACAGTCTGACAGGAAGGTCGCACAGAGGTTGCTGTAGTAGGTGGGGTACACCCGCATATGGCTGACATGAGGTGAATCCGAGAAATCTACAGCTTTCACCGAGACGCCGAGCTGCTGCCGGCCTTCAGCCATGTGCTTCACATCGCTGGCCTTGATGATGGCGTCAGCTTGGGAATAGAGGTAAAGCTCAGGCCACCGTGAAGGTGCATTCAGCAGGGCATCATAATGGCTCTCATGGATGAAGCGGGTCAATGGGTACAGCAGGATCCGCAGCACAACAGCTGTAGTAGCAAAAGCAAACAAGAGGAAATACTTGAGCAGCACATTTGAGGATACCAAGACAGTTGCCAAAGCACGAAGGGCTCCTCTCAAGTGTCTTCTGCCAGGGGCACTATCAAAAATGGTGCCTGCTACTTTGAGGTTCTTGAACGGCTTATGAGTGTAGAGTGCCTCCATGATGTAACGGTACAGCATGGCACCACCATTGCTAAAAACATGAAAAAGAATTGGTCTGTCTTCCACGCTGTAGTCAAAGAGCAGCTCCAGAAGACTCCTTGCTGGGGACTGGAGGGATCTGATGCCGAAGGACTCAGAGAAGAATATCATCCTCCATGGAGCTGTGTATCGGATGACTGTGCACCCCTAAGAACAAAAAGAGATCCCACACACATTTAGGCCGTGCTGTAAATGACATGGAGCAGGCAAGCATCAGTACAAACAACAGAAATATCTGGGATAGGTTTCCAAGAGAAATTAATGGGCTAGAAGAAAGTCTCTAGTGTGAGTAGCAAGGCACCCTTACAAGCAGAATTATATTAACCACAGCAGCACACCGGGGTTAGAAGGAGGTTTCTGCAGTAGCAGAGGCCTGAATTTTATGACCTTTGCGGTCCTTTCAAACCTTGTGCTAATGGGCACAGCTCCTGGGAACACTGAGTCTTCACCCAGCGTCTTCCTAGTTCGCAAACCTTCAGTACCAGCCCTTTTTCTATGAAGAGCCTGCTCCAGTACACATTTTGTTCATATTGAAACAAAAGTAAGAAAGAGAAGAAACTACTTCTTGTCCTTTAAGACTTGTTTGCAGCCATCTCTAAGTCTCAGACATGATCAACTGGCAGGATTTTCATAAGCCCTTCTGAAATGCTCCAGCTGTGCAAATGATGAGCACTGGTTCAGAGTCCCAGAACACCTGAGCAACTGCCTTTACAGTTAAGGCCTTAGGTATAGTGCAGACTGAGAAAGAGCATCTTGGAGTAGTTTCTAAATAGAGCAGATGGAACTGCATTTGTGAATACTTCCCATCTTTTCCAATACCTACTCACTGACGTTACAAACTGACAAACACAACGCAAGTGACTGAGACAGCCCTTCCACCCAGAGCAGAAAAAACAAGAAGCAGATAATGAGGAAGAGGAGACTAGTAAGTTCTTAAAGTTCTCTAAACCATCTTGCAATAATTGCAGCCACTTCCCCTCCTCATTAGGGAGCTAAGAAAACCCTTTCTCTTCCTTCCTTCCCATTTCTATAATCTTTCTGATAGAAAAGTATTTTCCAAAGTGTTGGCATGCTGCCAACGTAATGCACTCCTCATCTGCTTAGCAGCATCTCTTAGTCACAACAATCAATGAAAAATTAATTCCTCAGTAGAATGAGCCAATTCATGACTCTTGCACTGGATTACACATTAAGAATAGACTTCCTAATGTACAAATTTTGTCACCTATAGCTGAAACAGATTGGAATAAATACAAAACCCTTGTGTGCTGACAGAAGGAAAAAAGAGAAGTTCTCATGTTTCAGTGCATCCCCATATTACAAACTGGGGTCATTCCAGTAAAATGCAGTATTGGGAAAATGCCCTAACTTAGGCAACTAGCAACAGGACAGACCTCTCTAGCTAAAACTCCAGGAGTTCCTAGTGACCAGGCATGGCTATCACAGGATGCTTGTTTAACAAACAGGATAAAATGTATTTGAATTACAACATTTAGGTGAATCATCTTCACAGGAATCGCAAGCTGAAGGAACAAAAGGCGCTGACATGCTCTGTCAGTCCTCAGCTCTGCCTTGCCAAGCCAAGTCGTTGCTGTAGCCTATTAGCAAGCAGGAAACAGATAATCTTTCCCTGCACATTTACTGTGTTTGGAAAACTAACACAGTCCATGTCATTTCTGACTAATCTGATAATTTTACATGCCTTCAAATACTCCAGTGATTCACATAATGGCAGGAAGCTTCTCCAAGGAAATATTTCTGTCCCAGCTGCACACACAAACATGACATCAGCAACCGTTAGATAATGCTGCCTGAGCTCCAAGACACAAGGAGCTTTCAATGACAACTCACCACTTACTCCAGTGACTTCTCACAGTGAGAAGGGCTCTAGAATGATTTTACTAGCATGCAGAAAAGCAGCAGTTCCTTGAAGAGCTGAGTGACAGTCTCAGGAAAATATAAGTTCCTCACCTTCTGACTGTAGATTGCGCTGTATTTGGCCAGGTATTTGTCCTGGCAGCCTGCCCAACCCAGAAGGATCACCACAGGCTGACCATCTGCACCTCCTCTCTTCGAACTACTCTCTGAAACAAAGCACAAGAGTTAAATCAGTTGTCTTCCAATCCATGAGAATCAGAACTTAGGGCAGTTTGCCTGGTTAACAAAGTAACATAACAAAGTAATGACGAAGCAGGTAATGGCTTCGTTTCTCAGTCAGTTATAAGTATTGCCTCATCTCAGTTTTACTACGTGGGCATGATCATGACATGCCGGAGTCCAGGCAGCCTCCCAGAGTTCTGCACTGGTGCAAAGACAGCAGCCCGTGGATCATTACGAGGGGCAGAGACCCCCTGCTCCCGGGTCTCTGGGTACTGGGAGGGGCATCAGAAACTGCTATCCACTTCCAGGGAGGAAAGGGAAGCGCCCTGCCCTGCTGGAACCACAGGGCTGGGGCAGCACAAATGTCTTCAGGGCTCCCTCCCCCGAGAAACCCCCAGGATCCGTCCTCCCTCCGCCTCCACCTTCAGGGGTCCCCCAGCCTCTCCGGTAATTGGGATGCCCCTGGCTGCACCCACCCACCTCTCCACCCTCAGGAGCCCCCAGTCCCTCCTGTCACTGGGGCTCCCTAGACGCTGTGCCCTCTTCTTCACCCTCAAAGGCCCTACTCCCTCCAGCCACAGGGGTCCCACAGACCCTGTCCACTCCCATCCACACTCAGAAGTCCCCCGGACTCGCCCACCCCACTCCTTCCCCCTCGGGGCCCCGGCCCCGGCCCCGGCCCCGCCCCCGCACCGCGGATCTCGGCCGACGCCAGCTCCACCGCTGCCCGCAGCCCGCGGGTCTCCATGGCCGCGCTCGCCCGCCCCACAGCCCCACTCCCGGCTCTAGCGCTTCCGTTGTCCCCGTCGGAAGCCAATGGGAAGGAGCTACTGCCACCCCCTCCTTCCCGCCCCCCACTTCCGTAGCAACGCGCCCTTAGCAACGGCCGGGCCGCGCGCCCCGCCCCCTGAAGGCGGAACCGGGCCCTCCCAATGGGCTGGGGCAACGGCGCGATGTGATTGATTCGGCTCGGTGTCAGTTATTCTACGGGTAACCGCCCCTTGGGGCGAGGTGAGAGGGCGGGGTCGTAGGGCCTGCGGGGGTGGCAGTTGCTGTGGGAATGTAGGGCCTGGAGTTCGGGAGGCTGAGCGTTACGTCTGGATGAGGAAGGGCGGGCAGGTACAGGGCTGGAGAGGTGTCAGGGAGTGTGTGAGGTACTGACGGTAGGGCTTGCGGTGGGTTTCAGGGTGTAGGGGAGCACAGAGCCTCTGCTTGGGCTGCTTCAGGCCTGGTAGGATGGTTGTGCCTGGAGTGAGGAATGTTTAGGCTGCTGAGTAGGGGCTGAGTGTAGGTGTCAGTGTGGGGTCTGGCTGAGGTGAGGGGAGTGCAGGGGCTCCATTTGGGATTGTACCTGTGGTTAACAATGAGGCTGGGAGGCAGAACATGTAGGTGAGAAGGGATGGTGGGACTGTGGGCTGATAGGGCTGGTGAGGGCTACACTGAGGAAGGTGCATTATATGTGAGGAGGGTTGTGTAGGACTTGAGGTTGCCAAGAGACAGTGAAACCTCCTAGGGAAACGTGAGCTCTCAGTTTTGCTTGAGGCTAGGCTCAACCTTGATGTTACAAGATCCAAAGGTAATGCCAAATCACTGTCCTTCCACAAGTTCAAGGTTAGCAGTCCCTGGCACCTCACACTCGGACTGAGGCTGACACAGCACCAGTCTCCATTTTGGTCTCAATCTGATGATTTAGCAGCACTCTCTGTGTAAAGAACTGCTGAACTGCCAGAGCCAGTACCTAAATCACTTGTGCTTTCTTGGCAGGAATAAAGCACTGCCCTGACCCAGCCTTGGTTTTGATTATTAGTTCTAATGAACTGGGTTGCCAGCCTAACACTATTGAGAACAGAGCTTGAAGCCAACAAGCAGGTGACAAACGACTCAGGCAAGTCATTTAACTTCCAATGTCTGTATGTTCCCATATCTAAGCTGGTCATAATAAGAAAATTTTTGTTCGCTTTCAGGGTACTTTGTAATGTGGGTTTAAAGATTACTGTGTCAGCAGGTGCTGTTATTATAGCAGCCAGGTACCACTGTATCTCATAAGCCTCATGTGATCATTGTTTCAAACTTCTTTTTTGTTGTTGTTTTTGCCACTGATTCATAGGCCAGTCCTTTGTATAACTTAAAATCCTCATGTCCAGGGGCTGGTGCTGGTATTCCTGAATAGCAGGGCTGGGGGAGGGGGTTACCATGGCTTTATAATAAAAATAGGATAGCATTACACCACTGGCATCTTAAACATAAATATAGAAACGTTAATTTAGAATCAATTTTGGGATGTTTCAGACTGTAAAGTTCTTTTAACTAGATCTCTGTCGAGGACAGAGGAACACTTTATGGCACTGTAAATTTCCTACAAACAATCTGTGTGAAATACAGATTACCCCCTACACGCGAGCTGTTCTCTCGATATCAATCATATGCCTTGCAAGTAATGTTTCACAAATATTCTGTAAATCACAGGAAAACGCTCACAATAATGTGAAATATGACTTTCACTTGACTGTTTCACCAGAGGCCCCTAGCAGGCCATTCTCCTGTCAGCACTAACATTTGTTATGGCTAATAACATTTTCAATCACAACTATTTTGGGAAAATGGATTTATTTTAAACCTGTTTCCCTGCAAAGGAGATCCTGAAATACCCTGCCAAGGACACCGTCTCCATACATAGCACAGACCGTAAATTCCCAAATGAAATTTCTTCTCATCTTAATTCTCAATTATTATTTCTTATCCAGCTTTTAAAAGGATTTGTTTGTTTTCAGGCATAGAGGTATTTGTTGACCTCTTGGTCATTGTTTTCTGTTTGCCTCAGATAATAGCAATACAAAGTTACTTGTAGGAAGGTATCTTGGGAGTATTATGAAACTGATTTGGAATTTTCCTCCAGATTCTGGGAGAAAAGACATAAGAACTTTGTAGACAGAAAAATGGCAATCTTGATATCTTGTATTACATCTACAGTAACCTCCTCTTCTGAAGCCCAAAGATTTTGTGTTGTTTTAATGTTTTTTTTTCCTCTTGAACCACACTTTAAATCAAACCTAAATTGATGCTTTCCTTATGTAAGAAGCCCAAGAACTGTATGAGACAAGACATCAATTCCTTTCTTATCCATAGGCCTGTTGGCAGAGCTTTGGTAGAGGACAACAGAGCTGTGTTAATGTAGCTGTCTGCGACCTTGTCCCTTTTTTCTGCCTCTGTGTATGTACGTGGGCACTGATGTTTAACGGTGAGGTTCCTTGATACTGGTCAGTGTCTTAAAGACAAACACATTTGTGTCAGTTGAATTCTCACCTACCCGAATGAGTGAAGAGATTAATCCTCTGGCACTTCATCCCCCTATTAAATGCCAAAAGAAAACAAATAAATTTGGCAAAATAGGGATTGTTTAATCTGACACCTGTGTGAAAGGATGGAAGGAAGCACAGGCAAAGGACAATTGTGGAGCTTCTGTCTTCTTGCTGACAGTTCTTACTATTTCAGATTTTCTTAGATTGTTTACAAACATGGCATAGAAATAAGATAAGAAAAAAGCAGAGCAAGTGTCTACCATGCCAGAGGATCCCAAAACTCTCCCCCACTGCCAAAGCCAAGCATGTGTTCCTGGAGTAGGCATGGACCCAGTCCACACAACTATCACTCCATCATGTGACTGAGGTCATGCTGTGTAGCTGTGCTAACAGGCATTTACAGTCCCCTTGACCCTGTCACTCCCTGTAAATCCATACTTATTTGTGCTCTCATTTCACCCTATTTGCTGCCTGGCAGGTCAGGTATGAGACTCAGTGTTCATATCACGAGGCTAGTAAGAAACTGAGGCTGGGGTAATGGGTAACATCAAAGCAACTTCATTAAGAGAACAGAGAAGAGAACTGCTTTGGTGAAGCCACCTGCTCTCGAAAATAATCTCAAGTCTGTTGCAGATTCATTGTGCAGCCTCAGACACACTAGGAGCTCTCCTCTCCTTTTACTTCAGTTTTCCTGTTTATGATGTGAGTATAAGGGAAAAGCTTATTAAATTAAAGGCTAGCAAGTGCTTAATATATTCCAGTGTGATTCTGGTGGAAATTCCTTCCTACAGGCTTCTTCTATTTTCAAGGACCTTTCTTAACTTTTTCCTCACCTTTCTGTAGGCAGAAGAAATCATGACTTCAGTCAAAGAGCAGGAAGCCATCAGGAAGCTCATGGCTTTCTTGCAGGAATGGGATAGTGCCCACAGAGTTGCTCGAAGCCACATCCTGGACAACTTCATTAAAAGCAATGATGGCAAGACAGAACCGGAGCTGGAGCTGGAGTTCTCCCAGGGAGCCAGCTTGTTTCTGGCTCGCCTGATAGTATGGCTCAGGATGACGTATCTCTTTCCTTGGACAGCTGGAGGTGGCCTGTGGGAGAGGGATGGAGAGGAGGGAAAGGTTCTCTACTGAAAATCTGTTTAAAGAATAAGTTTCTGTGTGCAGCCATGTCTAAAGATGGAACCTAAGGCAAACCCATGGATCCTCTGTGTCAGAGATCCAGAATTAGTGGGTTTTTTTTCATATTGCGGTGAGACTTCCTTATCTGGGGGACATCACGACAGTCTGTAAATCTCTCCTTAGCTTTGTGGAACAGCTACAAGCACAGCAAGTGCCTCAACAAGCTGCTCAAGTCCATTGGCATCTTCCTGTCTGCTGCAAGTGGGTGAGTAGAGGGCGTCACTGTTTGAGAGGTGCCACAGGAAGGCACATAAGGATGAGGGCACAAGCAGATAAGGAAACTAACAAGTCCTTTGAGGTCTTCTGGGAGAGCTGCATAAGCATTTCAGGCAAGGCAGGCCCCAACGAGGCTTGCAGTGGGAATTTCAAAGGCACTCAAAACCAAATCCACTTCCTGTGCTCATCTCCAGGGCTACTGGATCATGGCACAACATGGAAGGAGTGTGGTGAGGGTCTGAGTGTGGAGACGGCTTTCTGTGCCTGTGTTTCAATATCTGAATTGAGAACAGGGTAAAACAGGAGCTGGGATCTGCTGGCATCAGAGCATGCTGCTGGTGTGTATCTGCTCCAGGCTGATCCTCTGCTCATGCACAGCCCTGGCACAGGGCACCCAACCCAGTGAGGCAGGAGTTGGCAAGGTGTGCTGACAGGGAGATAAGCTCCAAGGCAGGTGACACTTTGGTCTTTGTTCCCCATTTCCTTACAGGCTCACGTACCGTCTTGAATTTCTGGAAGGCGGAGGCATCATGATTCTGCTGGAAATACTGGGGCTGAACCACCTGAAAGAACAGGACAAAAGGGAGTCTCTAAAGCTGCTGCAGCTTGTTGCAGACGCTGGCAGGAAGTATAAGGAGCTCATTTGTGAAAGCTACGGTAGGCAGCATGTCTGTCCATGCTTTTTCCTAATTCATGCAAGGATGTTTTCCCTGACCTCTGGCCCCCAAGGCTTCTTGCCGTGCTGAGCCACTCCCCACCTGCCAGACGGTAAATCGCTGCAGTGTTTCTCTGCTGGAAGAAGTTCAGAGTTCTGGCTATTGTTAAGCAGTTGCATTTCATTCCCTCTCTCAGTTTTTAATGAGCAATCTTTCTTTGCAGTGGTTTCTTTTGACACAGTGCTGCTGTCCTGCTGGTTACAACCACAAAACAGTTTCCATTCTTACCTGCTGCGTTCACCTACTGCAAACTTTCCCAGTTTCCAAGCCTTCCCCTCTGGGAATGGGAGGAGTTTGCAGCTTCTATCTTTTGAAAGAGCATTACAATTGATTTTTTCTTGTTTTTTCTTCTGGACAGTGGAAGCCAGACCCCATTAATTCTTTTGTTGCCTCTGTGTTGTCAGAGGCTGCAGGATGATTCCTGCAGTCACAGCTTTCTCCAAGAGTGTTGAAGTGGCAGGATCAGCAAAGGATTGCAGTGGCAGGCTGCTTGTTTAAACATTCGCAAAAGGGCCTTCTGTTCTCCACACCCAACAAAGAACTTTTCTCCTAGCTCCTGTTCTTTGACCTGCATTTTGAGTGGGATGTGCTGCTGGGTGCTTTTTGGGGGTGACAGTGAAATGGCTGAGATAGGTGACCCAGACTCATCCAGGCACATAACTTGTGTCTCTTTCTCTGCCAAGGGGTGCAATCCCTTGCTGAGTTCCTGGCCACTTCCAACTCAGCAGAAGCTCAAGAAGATGCGCAGGTTGTTCTGGACTCCTTGGGCCACGGCAATCCCAAGTACGAAACCCAAGTCTGCAAAAGCCTCATTGCTGTTCTGCCACGTGCCTGCCCCTATGCCCAGCAGTTGGCTCTGCAGACACTCGGGGCTATGCAGGTGAGTTCTGAGCCTCCCTGGGGGTGAAGGACTGAGTTAGCTTCCCTGTCCAGCCTTCCTGTCCTGGCAGGAGCTGTGCCAGGCTCCTCGGCACTGGGGACTTCCTGCTGTATCAGGAAGAGAACAGCCTGCAGTGAAGACTCACTGTGTCCTTGTCCCCACAGGATGCTGTGGAAGAGGGAGCCCTGGTGGAGCCCATTCTGTGTGTACTGGACTCAGTGCACCAGGAGGTCCAGGACCAAGGTAAGGACCCGTCTGTCCACCCGGGATGCAGGGCTAGGGTTTAAGTGGGTGCAGCAGCCCTCACCAAGCCCTGCCCCCGCCTCATTAGCAGGTGGCTCATTAGCATGGCAGTGGATTTGCATATGTAGACAAGTCGTGGCTGACTTCATACCCAGGGTGCACCGCGGCCCGATGGCACAGCACCCCCAAACCCCGGGAGCCATTTCTGCCTCTGTAATGGGACCGCGGGTACCTCCTGTCTCGAGTTGGGATCTGGGCTGGACGGCAGGACAGGGCGAGGAGGCAGTGGAGAGACAGTCGCCGTGTCCTCTCGAGCAACAGGCGGGAGTGGGGTGTTTTCACACAAAGTCTCCTGTTGTACTCTGGTTTCTCTTCAGATCGCATAAATCTTTCGCCTTTTACTAAAGATTTCCGTGGAGAGAAACAAACATGAGTGACAATGAATTTTTTTGAGGCTCTGCTTTTGTGGAGCTGCCTTTTTTGTGGTTAAAAATAGAGTGGAGTGGTGGGTGACAGCACCCTTCTCATCTCAAGGAAGTTTGGAGCCGTTGAGGTTGTTCTTGGACATGGAGGCATCTGTGTGAGAAGAGGCTGGGACTGGGTCTGCTAACCCTGGGGAGAAAGAGACTGCGGCTGCATCTGATCAATACTTGTAAATATCTAAAGTGCAGGTGTCAAGAGGATAGGGCCAGACTCTTCTCAGTGGTACTCAGCAACAAGACAAGGGGCAAGGGGCACAAACTGGAACACAGAAGGTTCCATCTAAACATAAGCAGAAGCTTTTTCACCATGAGGATGACAGAGCACTGGAACAGGCTGCCCAGAGAGGTTGTGGACTCTCCTGCTCCACATTCAAAACCTGGCTGGATTTGTTCCTGTGCAATCTTTTTTAGGTGATCCTGCTTTAGCAGGGGGGTTGGAACTACATGATCTTCTGAGATCTCTTCCAACTCTTCTGCGATTCTGTGTCCCAGCCCCAGTGCTACAGTGAGTTGGCAGGATTATGCAAATTAAAAACTCTACAAGTAGCAAACAGGGCTGTAAAATAAGGTACCCACATCCTTACCAGGCCCAGCACATTGTAAATAAATCATTCCACAGCATCAAAAACTTTTTCCCTTTGTTATATCAAAGGTGTTTCTAACATGAGGTTTACCTGGGCCTACTTCTCCAGCTGAGTTAAGGAGGCAATTGGATGATCAGGCAGGGACTTAGCAGAAGCAGATAGCTGGGGGCCTGCCCAAGTGTTATGCCAAACATGGGTTCCTTTGCCTAGAGTGCTAACAGCTCACCCACATCCAGAGCCCAGGGATTCCTTTACAGCAGGATTGCACAAAGCTGGAAGCTAAGTGCTCTCCACAAAGTGAGCTCATTGCATGCATTAATTTATACAATCCAAATTAGCATAATGATTGTATTTATTATTTATCAAGTTCCTACTGGTGATTACAACTTCAGCCATAAACAAAGTGACAGTGGTACCGGCTTTCTACCAGACCTGCTAGTAGAGAGAAGGGAGTAGAGAGTAGAGACCTGCTAGGAGAGGGAGGCTTCACTCAGGTCGGGAGCTGTTTGACCTTTAGGTGTGATTTTTAGTGTTAGAATATAGATGGTTCAACTAGGAGACATATAGGCCTTGTCTTTTCCGGTTGACAGCCTCCTGATTAATTTGAGCCTCAAGTGCCAGGGTCTCCTGGTTGTAGGTCCTGTATTTAGGGAGGACTGAGTGTCTTTCACCTGTGCAATTCAATGTATACCAGAAACACCTCGAGTTATTCAGCCGTAATGGATTGTTGTAGGTTACAAGAATCGGCCTTTAAACACGGGCTCAGCACTGAGCCCAATCTCACTCGCCTCCAGCAACAACGCGCCGGTCCCTCTCAGGGGCGTGTCCGTTCCATGGCGTGCCCCGCCCCGCAAGGGTTCATTAGCATACCCGGCGTGCAGTGCGGGACACTAGGCGCGTCCGAAACCCGCAACCAGCCGCCTACTCCTGGTTTCGGTCCAGCCGATGCCATCGGTGTATGCGGAGAACCCGTGGCGAGCAGGATCCGGCCATATGGGCCACTAGTATAAAGGTCGCCGTGTCGTAAGGGGTGGCAGCCAGCAATGGGCACCTGTGCGGGAGTGAGTGGGGGTAATACTCTGGTTTCTCTTCAGATCGTATAAATCTTTCGCCTTTTACTAAAGATTTCCGTGGAGAGGAACAAGCACGAGTGTCGATGAATTTTTTGAGGCTCCACTTCGGTGGAGCTGACCCTATTATGGTTGAAAAACAGAACGAACAAAATGGTTCTGCAAGGTGCGGGTTGGAGGAGTATGGAAATGCTGCTGCTCAGTTTCTCGTTTTCGTTTTTCTCATCTCGTGTGTTTTTGGGATTTCAACATTTTATAGCTTTTCCAATGTAGCCGTTACCCTGTACCTCAGTCCACGAGTTTCTCACTTGGACTCTCTCAGTTCTTTCCCGCCAAGCTCACCGGGGCCGGAGCTGCGCGGTGCTCAGGTGCCGACTGGGGTTAAGACACAGGCCCTCGCGGTTCGCTCCGGGAGAACCGAGGACCTGCTGCGGTCCCGAACCCAGTCTTCGTGCGCACAGCAGAGCTGAGCTAGGCCTGCCCATTCGCTGCCGCAGTTAGCCCCTGTCCCTTCAGCTCGTCTCTCATTAGCAGCGTCTCTTGTGCCACCGTCCCTTTAGCCCGTACGGCTCTAGCCTCGCTCTCCTCAGGCCGAGTCCCTGTAGGCGTTGGCGCAGTCCTTATTAGCATCGGGCTGTTTTGCATACCCAGGGTGCACCGCGCCCGTCCCGATCCCGCCGGTGGCGGGTGGCGGGCGCCGGTCCCGATAGCGGTTTGTGCGGCCGCGGGGAGCGGGGTGGGGCCGGGCCGTTGCCGGGCTGGGCCGTTGCCGGAGCTGCGGGATCGGGCGGGAGGTCTGGTCGCCCTGGTCGCCCTGACCTGGAGGCGCGGGCCGAGCGGGCGGTTGTCTGGGGCCGCAGCCAGCGTTATACTCCGGTTTCTCTTCAGATCGTATAAATCTTTCGCCTTTTACTAAAGATTTCCGTGGAGAGGAACAAGCACGAGTGTCGATGAATTTTTTGAGGCTCCACTTCGGTGGAGCTGACCCTTGGTTTGGTTAAAAGTAGAGCTGGCTGTGGGGGTGGCGGCAGCCTCTGCAGTGGGTGTCTGCCCAGCACCTTCTGAGGCTGGACAGCCCGTTTTCTGCTTGGGTGCGCCTCCATCTGGAGTCTTTCTGCTAACAGCGTCCCATCTCCCGCAGCCATCCGGATGCTGAAGGGCCTCACGGCCCATGGGGTCCGGCCAGCCCTCCTGAAGGACCTGGTCGCCTTTCTGACTCCACCCGGGAAGGAAGTGCTGGCCTGCTGCTGTGCTGAGACCACCAAAGGTAAAATTGCTCACTGTGGCCGCCACACAACAGCCAGGGCCTGCTGGGGTAATCCGGGAGCGTTTCTCCTTCTTGCCAGGCTCACCCTGATGCATAGGGGACGAGGTGCAGGGCGCTGCCCCTTGAGGGCACTCCNAATCCTCCAGATGTGGTCTCACTAGGGCAGAGTAGAGGGGGAGAAGAACCTCTCTCGAGGTCTCTGCTAACCACCCCGCTTCTGATGCACCCCAGGATGCTGTTGGCCCTCTTGGCCACAAGAGCACAGTGCTGGCTCATGGTCATCCTGCTATCCCCTAGGACCCCCAGGTCCCTTTCTCCTACACTGCTCTCCAACAGGTCAGTCCCCAACCTATACTGGTACCTGGGGTTGTTCTTGCCCACGTGCAAGACTCTACACTTACCCTTGTTATATTTCATTGCATTTCTCTCTGCCCAGCTTTGTAGCCTGTCCAAACCTCACTTAATGGCAGCACAGTCTGCTGGGGTGTCAGCTACATTCATGACTCAGCAGAGCAGCCCAGGCTCTTGGACATCACCTGTGCAGATCCTTGCAGCATACAGTGTGTGATACCCAGCCACAGGGTTTCCCCAAGGTGTTTCCTGAAAAACTACATCTTTCTTTATTTCCACCTACCCTCCCTTCTGTCATCTGAGAAGTGTTTCAGAGCATCATTCTCACCTTCATATTCCTCATGCAGACCCAGCAACACCAAGACAGCCCATGCAGGTGCATATTCAACAGGCAGCTGCTGCAAAAGCCATTGGGTAAGACACTGGAGCAAAATCTACATGTGCTTAAAAAGGGACTTTAGGGAAGAGGCTTCCTGTGGGTACAGAGGAGCTGGGACACGTTCTTCTGAAAAAGCACCCACCCATTCATCTCTGACTCCACTCTCTGGCTGAGCACCTACCTAAGACTCCTGTACCAGGTTCCTTAGAGATGGGGTGTGCTCAGGAATGGGGGAGAGCCACTATCTCCAGTTACCAGAGCTCAGCCCCTCCCTGCCGCTGACAGTGGAGGTGGCCTGAAGCTTTATTTACAGGGAGATGTAGAACCCAATCTGCTCTGGCCATGTGTGTTGTCCATGTCCCCTTTTCAACTGAACCTTGATGTATGTCCGGCCACAGTGCAGGTCTGAAAGGTGCTGTGTTGCTCTAGTCTTGTGTTCTCCAGATATTTGGGAGCCACAGCAAGTAGTGAAACACCTTTGTTTAACATCAGCCATCCAACAGAAGAGTCTAGTGCCTATGCTTGACTGCAGGATGCTTTAGGAAATTAATCTGTTTGTGCTAAAATTCATTCATTCAGTGTGAATTTCCTGCAGTGGCCACAAGATAGCACTGTCAGAACACTTGTCCTGCAAAAGCAGTGCCAGAAAGCTCTCGGTGGGTAGGGAGAGATACTGAAGTGTCTGCCAGGGACACACCAAAGTAATGATGGTGGTATCTGAGCCCCAGGTTCTTCATCATTACACAAAAACTTGCCAGACTTTCATACACACCATGAGCTCCTGCCAATCATGAAACAACTGGTTCTGAGCAAACCATGTATTCAATATTTGCTAGTCCATGCACAGCAAAATATTTCATGTTTATTTTGAGACTCTCCTGTCTGCCAGTGCCTCTAGAGCAAGGTAGTGCCACATCATTTTCCATTAGGATTGCACAAAGAAGCCCAGACTTGATTTGTTGTGTACTTCTTCTCCCATATGGAGTAGGGACTAATGGCCTATCATCTCAATGCAGTATATTAGCCAAGGAGTCAGCAGAAGTGGCTGAAGAGCTGATCCAGCTGGAGGTGGTACATGGCTTGATGGTTGCTGTGGGGAACCTGGACCACGTGGCCAGTCAGAGACATGCCAGCATCTCCCTGAAGGTGTGTACAGTGGAACATAGCAGTAGACATCACAGTGTGGGGTCTGTTCCCAGAGCTGAAAGACTTCCTACATCTTGGATGTCTTTTCTTAAGCATGGCAGACACACAGGATTGTTCACAAAGGCAGCAGCGACATTTCCGTGAGAGAAGGGATGTATTTTGCCTCCCACCACACATCACAGTGCTGGGAAGCCAGTTTTAACTCTCAGACCTCAGTTCTACTCCAGTCTAGCTGCGAGTAGCAAATACAGACAGAGCTAAGGGGTTAACAATACAGTTTGCCCGGAGTACAATCATAGCACTGAATTCTAAGCAGGCTAGTCTGTGCTGCTGGGTGAAGGGTTTTGGCCTACTTCAGCACCTCTCTGCCTGTGTAACAGCCACAGGGAAGGACCATGCTGTCAGGAGATGGGAAG